>JAQZBX010091762.1:0-12350 GCA_029593785.1 Cabassous unicinctus
GCGACGTCGTGGGGAGCAGGAAGGAGGCCAGGCGCAGGGGCAGGGATGCCGACCTGAGGCACACGTAGGAGTCGGCCTGGAGAGGCAGGTGGGGCAGAGCGCAGGGGTGGGGAGTAAGGGCGCAGCCTGTGAAGGGTCTGAGGCCGCGGCGGTGGGCAGGAGCAGTGGGGCCGGCGCTGCCCTGGCCCTGCGGCCGCAGAGGGCCTGCTTAGTCCTGTGACCCGCCATGCAGGAAGCGACGGCGTCCTCTCTGCCGCGCCCAGCGTCTGCTTTGGCACGAGGCAGAGAGAAGTGGATAAATGGACCGTAACGCTCTGTGTTTTCATCCTTACGCAAATATTTATTTTGGAGGCACTGAGAAGGCTTGTTTCTGAAGCTGCTCTAACTGGAAACTGAATTGTTCCCATCAGTGAAGCATGTGGCCAGGAGGCCACTGGTTTCCAGGGTGTCTGTGGCCCTCCCTGAATCAGAGCCTTTCTCCCCTGTTAGCTGGACATATTGTGCAATGAAGAAATCCTTGGCAAGGACCACACGCTCAAATTTGTAGTTGTCACTAGATGGAGATTCAAGGTAAGAAAGACTCATTTACTTTGTCATGATGCGTTGTGTTTCGTTTTCAGAATCTGCTATAAATGGTAGTCACTTTTCTGTGCATATTTCTTATCTAAGAACTTAAAAATCATGATTCAGTTATAGAGGAATCATCATGAAAAATAATAACTGTCTCAGAAATCAACTCCAGAGCCCCACTCGGCCCCGCCCAGAGTTCCTGAGTCAGAAGCGACGAGCCAGGTGGGCTGGTCTTGGAAGTACGAGAGGGGCAGCTGGGGGGCCTGGCCAGGGGGCACAGTGCTAACCTTCGGCACCCCTTTCGGAGCAGCAGACAGGCAGCGGAGCTGCAGTGCCCAGAAGTGTCTGGAGTGCTGAGGGAGCAGGCGCCTCCAGGGGGCTGGTCAAATGGCTGGGCCACAGCGCCGAGCGGTGTGAGGGGAGGAGGAAGAGGGACAGGGAGGGAGGAAGGGGAGGCAGAGGGCAGACAGGCGGACGGTGTTTCCGTTTCCTTGGCTGCTCGAGTAAATGCCATGCAATGGGCTGTGTCATACAGTGGGAATTGATTAGCTCATGGATCTGAGGCTAAGAGAAAACCCAAGTCGAGGTGATGCTTTCACCCTGGAGACTCTGGCGCTCCGGGGCTGGCTGCCAGTGACTCCTGGTCCTTCGCTCGTCGCAGGGCACACGGCAGTGTCTGCTAGCCACTCCCTTCTCTTTGCAGTTCAGTTGATTTGCGCTTCTGGCTTCCTCAGGCGCTGTCTCTCTGAATTTCATGTTCTTATAAAGGACTGCAGTATAAGATTAAGCCCCATCCTGACTGAGATGGGACACGCCTCTACTGAAGCAGCCTCATCAAAAGGTCCTACATGCAATGGGCTCACACCCACAGGAGTAGATAAAGTTTAAGAACATGATTTTCTGGGGCACATACAGCTTCAAACCACCACACTCCACCATCTGGACCCCAAAAAGACATCCAGTCTATCACAGGATGGAGAAAGCTTCAGTCATTTCAGAAACAGGCTAAGTACAAAGTCTCATCCCAGCCAGTTATGGGTGTGGTCCATCCTGGGGCACCTAGAGAATGAGGCGTCTGCTTCTGATACACAAGGAGGGCATCCATAAGGTAGACTTCCCACTCCCATAGGAGAAACTGGAAGGAAAACAGGCCACAAGTTCCAAACAATTCCGAAACTCAGCAGGGCAAATTCCACTTTAGATTTCAAGGTCTGAGAGTCATCTGCGCAACAGTGTTTGGTCTTTGGCCTGACGGAGCGGCCGCCCCACCCCTTCCAGGTGCTCTCCCCGAACACTGGGGTTCAGGCTCGGCCCTCTCCAGGCGCTGGGGTGCCAGCTCTCCTGAACAGTGAGTGCCAGGGCAGGCTCGACTCCCTCCAGGCACGGGGGAGGACCCCCCCCTTCCACACACAGGGGGGCCCCTCTCTTGGCCCAAGGAGGTGTCTTCATCCAGGCCTTGGCTTCCATGGCCTGCCCTTGAAGCCATTCTTCCTTTAGTCTGTCCTTCTCTGTCCCTTTTAGTCCAGGCTGCAGTGTCTCCACTGATAGAAATCTTGCAAAACTTTTGCCAGCTTTGCATGTAGTTCACAGATCCTTCCTGGATAACTGCATTTCCAGTCCTGACTTCCATGGAAATTGCTGCCTGGCTCCGTGTTCAGGTCACCCCTCACCTGGGGCCCATTCCCCAGGGACTCGCTTTCCAGAAGCTCAGGGAGGTCCCGGGTAGAGCCACATATGTCCCTGGTCTCAGCACACTGTCTGGATAGGCTCACAGTTTTCCAAACCATCAATTTCTGGTTTCTTAGTGTTCCATTCTCAATTCATCCCTTTCCTCTCTTCATTTCATTATAAGCTGCAAGGAAAAACCAGACTGTGCTTTCCACATTTGGCTTGGAAATCTCCTCAACGAAATATCCAAGTTCATCACACGCTATTTCTGCCAAGTTCTCTGCCACTTTAAAACTAGGGTCGCCTTCCCTCCAGTTTCCAGCACATGTTCATCTTTTCCACCTGAGGCCTCATCAGAAGTGCCTGAGCATCCGTCTTCCTAACAGCAGTCTCTGCAAAGCCGTCCAGGCCTTTGTCTCGAGGGCCTCACAGTTCTTCCTTGCTGTACCCACTACCCAGTTCCAAAGCCATTTCCACATTTTTTGGTATTTTCAGTAGCAGCACACCATTCTCCTCTGAATCTGTTTTAGTTTCCTTGGCTGCTCAAGAAGATACCATGCAACGACTGTGTGTTTTTCTGTGGTACACACAGCCCCAGACCAGCACAGAGAGAAAGAGCGAGGGAGAGGGCAAGCAGGTGGAAGGAGGGAGGGCGGGGAGGGCTGGTTGGGGAGCCCTGGTCAGCACCCAGCCCTCAACCCTGCGCACCGGACGCTTTCTGCACAGGTGTGAACTGGGTCTCAGGAGTGTCTCAGTGGTTGCTGAGAATGGGGTGACGTGCTGTACAGCATTAGTGCTTGTTCCTACGAAGGAGCCAGCTACCTCTGGTCTTTCTCTTACAGAAAGCACCTCTGCTGCTGCATTACAGGCCCAAGATGGACTTGCTGTGAGTGTCAGAGAGGCCCTTGGGGACAGTGCAGCAGACTTTGCCCCTCCCTGGGGCTCTTGGGCAGGCATGTGGCCAGCAGGACCGTTGGAGTACGCCGCCCTGGTGTCGTGTGGACCAGACTTCTGCATAGAGAGTATTTATAACCTTTTGTACGAGAGAGAATTCCCAACTCAACGAGACACTACCAGCACCACGTTTACAGATGGAGACACTTCACAGCTTCACTCAGCCAAGCACGCTCATCCCTCTGCTGCAGGCTCACAGACCACGGTCTCAGCTGGAGCGGCGACTCGCTCAAGGAAAGGTCGCCTTCCTGACACACGTTGCTTTGTTTGCTTTCCAGGTCTTGAAAAATCTTGATTCGTTTCCGTTTAGTTTATGAATTAGGTTTCGTGATAAGCCTCAAAAACACTTAGAAATCTATTGAATCCTCCTAAGTTATTGAAAAGTTCCTTTTCATGGTGAATGACGATGTTTATGTTGCTTTTAACTTCCTGAAGACTTAGAAAATATGTAAAAATTTAACTTAAAAGCAAACCAAAAGAGATTCCCATTACTATTATGATTTAACCATAGTATTTAAAATTCCACATTATAAAATATAACACAACAGTAGCTGCCCTAACTTGCCTTTGTACAAGGTTCTTGGGACTTGCTGCCAGCAGACTTGAGGCCATGGGGCCAGCACGGCCTGCGTGAGGGACAGGCTCCTTCCACCAGCAGGACACGCTGCTGATCACGAAACAGCTCAGATTCATGTCCACTGCCCCAGAGGTGGTTTTACCAGCTTAACACTTGTTTGCAGAACAATTCTTGTTTTAAAAACTTTTATTATTAAAAGGGCATGAATTGTTCAGTGACATTCTTCAATATCCCATTTATTCGTTCCCATTTTCATTTTGCTGAAGAGAGGTGGTGATGCTTGCATTGTTTCATTTAAGAGCCTGATTCGTCAGGTGCTTTCCTGAGAAGGTGCTACCAGACCTGGTCCGGGGTGATATTTGCTGGACAAGCCGGCAGGTTTGCACACACCCCAGCTGCCTGCACCCCCAGCACGGGTTGGATTCCGACCACATTCCGCCTTCAGAGGCGCCAGGTTTCTGGGTGAGCTTCAGTCCCGACTCCCCAGTCACGTGAGTCCCTCGTGTGCTCGTGGCTGCCGTTCCTGGAGGCGGCTTCGGTAGGCCGGGCGTGCTGGGCTGGGCAGAGCGCTCGTCTGCGGTCGGTAGAAGCTCCTTTTCTGACTACTTCATAACCCACAAGCACCAGCCCTTCAGTTTGCACTTTGTTAGCCCCTCTCTCCTCCCACATGTTACATTTTTGTCAAATTAGAGAATAAACCATTTGCCAGCACATGAACATTTAATTCCTTTAAATTAGCAACTTGGACTGCATTAAAGGCAAGGACAAGGAGAAAAGGACCCATTTTCCGAATGGCCCCAGCTCTGCCCTGGCGTTTTCCCTGGAGTCATTCACCAGAATGCCGTGTCTCTCTGGGTGGAAGGCTGGACGAGCCCTCCTCACTCGCCCCCACCCCGTTCTCCTACAAGAGGAGCCGTCTCGGCCACGGCCCTGCCCAGCTGCCCGGCCTCCCCCCAGGCTGCCCCCGCGGCTTCCTTAGAGCAGAGGGTGGCTCTGCAGTGGTGACCCCAAGAGCTAGGCTTCTCAAGCATTTCACTTCACTGACTAGGATTTTCCTTGAATTTGTTTTGGAAGTTACAGCTGGGCTCATCAAAATTCAGTTTTTTGTTGTTTTTTCTTCTGCTTCCTATTTTGTATACATAAAATGTTGGAAGCAACCACTAATGAGACCTAAATTTTAGTTTTGAGAAAAACATTCAAATTAATTTAAACCAAATGATTTTAATGTAAGGCCTTTTTAAAACATAAAAACAAATACTTTGATAAAATTGGTCAAAATTCACCTTTTTTTTTTAAGCCCATTAACTTCCAGTACTGCTTGAGTTACTCAATTACCTAAGCTTGCTATTCATCCAAATCATTTTTTAGAGTTACTATACAAGGGTTTAATGAGTAGATGTATATGAGTAAATATTACCTGTCTACCTCAAAATATGTATACTGCTGAAGCATTCTGTAAAACCATATATTATCACGACGCAATTTTACCATTAGAATCTGGGTATTTTCCTGTGTGGTAAAACTGAGGAAGGGTTAACAGTGTGAACATCCATGTCCAAATAAGACGAACTCACAGTTCAGATGAAACTTTATGTTGCTATAATAATCGCATAATATATATTTGTAACTTTGTAGCTCTTTGAAATCACTTGAACTTGCTATGGTGCTAAGCTGACAGCTTAAATACACAGAGGCGTGGAGAAGCTGAAGCTGGTGTAGACATCTCCAGCTGGTCACTGGTGGTTATTGCGTAACTCTGCTTTTGTAATTTTGTTACCCTGATAAAACCTCAGCTGCAAAAGTACCTATTTTTCTAAAACTTGAGCATGTCAGACTGTCTTCACCACAAGACGATCTCCTTGGTGAGCTCCGCCTCCCGGCTGCGCTCTGTCGCCTTAGACAGTCTGGGGAGCGGGTCAGGCGAACCTCACCGCCAGGGCGCTGCTTCCGGGCGCTTGGTTCCATTTCTGTCAAGCATCCATTTACCATCAAAAGGCTGAATTTCATTTTCCTCCAGCATGAAATCCAGGGTCAATTAGTGATGGGACCCTATCAAGTCTTTTTTTTTTTTTTTTTTTTTACAGATGGAGTTACTGTGAAGTAGTTTTCACGACTGTTTATGCTGGTAAATAGATGCTGTTTGAGCGTCATGCCATGCCGTCTTCAGCAGCAGTGGGACTAGTGGCCCAGCACACGGTCTCACTAGCCACAGTTTTCATGAGAATAGAAAATGCAGATAGAATATATAATATTGAATTTAAGATTTGGGGGGTTAAAAAAGAAAACTTAACTTTATAAAATTATTTATTCTATTTTAAGCCTTCTATCCTATTTTCCCATCCGATCTTTTGGTGTCAGTGGCCCAGCTTTATTTACAGGCATATAAAATGAAATTGTGAGATGTTTTGCAAGCTTCTTCTTTTTACTTTGAGTAGCTTTTTTAAATTTGTATGTTTTTGTTTCCTATGGATGAAGAGCATTTTTATGCTTTTGTGCAATAGGTTCACACATGCATATATTAGTCGTGTTTAAACTGTAATGTAGCATCTATTCTGCTAAGTGGAAGGGAATGGAGGTGGAGTTCAAAATATGTACAGTCAGCTATTTGGTTTTCCCGTCTTCATTGTTATTATCACAAGAATGCTAGCATCGGGATTGTGTGTGTGTGTGTAAGCACAGCTGTCAGCAGTAGTTAAACGTACGTGACTGGGTAACAGCCACAGTCCTGCCCAAAAGATACAGGCCTGGGAGGTGGGCACGTGCCACCCCAGCCTGCAGGCGACGCTGCTGCTGAGCACACGGGCTCCAGGGCCTCCGCGCCGGGCTCTGATCCTGCTTGTGGCATTCGTAGTCTTTGGAGATTCATTGGGAGTTTTTATCCAAAAGAAGATACATAGGACGGTGTTTTACAGTGATTTGAAATGTGTCATTGGATTAAATGTTCTAGGAACAAGCCAACTGATTTATACGTTGTATGAATATTTGATATGTTCTCAAAACATTGAAAAATACACTTAATGCAAACAGCTAAATTCACAAAAAATCCACATTTCTCTCTTTCCTCAGGAAATGATTGAAGCTCTCCCACATCACATGTGACCTTAACATGATAAGCCAATGCATTTCTTGGCCTTGGTATTTAAATAAACCAAGTGAATGAACTGGGATAAGTAGATTAGAAGTCCATCATTCCAATTTTTTTCCTGTAAGGCAGGGAATGGAGCGAGGCGCCGGCCAGTGGCTGCTTGGGCGCCCAGCCTCGAGTCTCCCGTGGAGGCACAGGGGCCACGGGAGCCGCCTGGCTCATTGTCACCATCATGCACCATTCACCTGCAGCCAGGAGCGCATTTGAAGACCAGACGAAAGTTCAGACGTCATCTAAGGTATACGTGTAGCATTAGTGTAAATGTCTATTCCAATAACTTAATTGGGTATAAGGAAAACATTTTCTTCCCAAATGAAATTAATTTAGGATTAAGGGACAATAGTTCAACCACTAAGCCTTTATCATCCGTGTATGGCAAAATAAAGAGATGAAAGCTATCACAGTTTATGGAAATGTTCTTACAGATACATATTTTTGACTGTTTAATTTGAAAGTTTACATTTTTTATGCTTTGCGTTGGTGTGTAATTTTTGTACTATTGGTGGCTAGTTTTTGTCTAAAATCTTTTTTGGAATATTGCTTAAATGTTTTGATTTTATGATAGTGAAGCTTGTATCCAGTGTTTTGCCAATTAATATTATATGCTTGTAATAAAAGCAAAAAGAAACTATAATTCTTTCAGGCTGAAATTTTATTGTGTAAAATATTTGTATGAGCAGAAGAAAGATGATTTGTTTGTGTAATAGAGTGAAGTGAAAAGCACCACAGGTGCTAGTGTAAACCGTGGGGCAGCCCCCACCCTTAGCATAGCGTGCACACACCTGCATGGGTGTGCTCCTCGCCCCTCCTGGTAGGTTAGCCATCTCTACCACATTGATCCACGTGGCATTTGTGAAATGTCACCCTGGGTGTGTAAAACTTTAGTTGTAGTCATCCAGTGTTTGTACCAGCAGCGCGGCAGAAACAGATACCAAATTCATGCTGGCTGGCTGGCTGCTTGGAGAAAGAGAATTTCCTTTGGTTATGCCAGTGAAAATACTGTCTTAAAAAAAACTTAAGTGGTAAAGTTACTATTCTTGTATATGAATTGACTGAAACACTAATATTCTATTTTACTATATTAGCCACTGAGCAAAAAGATAAATACCACAACCAAACATTAATTTTTAAAGGTTAATTAATATAAAGCAATCTTGTTTACTCTGGCAGAAAATCTGAGGCTACTGGAGTTGGAAGGAAGGGAAAATATGATGAAAATTGTATTCTCACACAAGCTTAAAACCATTAAATGTTAAGGAAAAGGTTAGTCTTAAGAAATTGATTTAACGTTGAATGGCCATTTTATTTATTTTCAGTAAATCATTTGTTCCATCTTATGACTATCAAGATATTAGCTGAAACTAATATGTAAATGTTTTTGTTCATTTACAAGTTAGTGTAAACTGCAGAGGAGTTTGGTAGTAATGTCAGTTTTTAAAATTAGATAGTATTTGCTCGTTTTCATGTTAGAAGATTAAAAAGACTGTCTCCTCTGCACCCACGTTGGGAATGAAGTTATGTGTCTGGGGTGTGTAGCCATTGGGGAGGATCTATACCCACAGCCCCAAATGCTGCAGGAGCCGGCAGTGAGAATGGCAAGAGTGGCCTCAATCAACTGTTCTGAGACTCTGGTTCATTGGAGCCCTGTGCGTCGCCCAGGGGAGCGCTGAGAAGAGGCTGGACAGCTGGTAGATAGCAGTGCACTTCATCCTCCCTGCAGTGGCTCCATCCCCAGCCCCCAGCCCCGTGGCAGGCAGCAGTGGGGACTGCAATCCAGGCTCCTGGTGCAGCTCGCTGGGGCCAAGGTGGGCTGGAAGGACCCAGTCCTCCAAAATCTGGGGTGGGGTGGGGGGGGTCTGATCTTTGATGTCTCCTTTGGATCAGCTACTTCAGATCGCTGGGGCTGGCTCTGAGGACACCCACTGTTCCAACCCCTCTCATGCAAAAGCAGCAGCAGATTATTCAAGAGGCAACACCTTTTTCCCTCTTTTCTCTTTACACTCAGCACTTGGGAACAAAAGTAGTTTTGAAAGTCACAAATAAGCTATACCAGCCCTCAACAACAACAAGAAAAAAACTAGAAATCCCAAAGGAGTGGAAGAACTAGATTTCCAGAGTAAGAACAACATAATACTCATAATGTCCAATTCTCAACAAAAATGACAGTGCTCACAAAGAAATCTATGCCCTATTCACCAGAAGGAAAAAAGAGTTGGCCAGACACCATCTCTGAGAAACCTCATACATTGGAAATAGTAGGAAGAGAGTTTAAACAGTGGTCTAGTATTTGTTCAGTGGACTAAAGGAATCTACAAAGACTAAACGAAGTTGGGGAAATGACAAAAAGATGGAAATTATAAAAAAAGGAAACAAGTTTTGGAACTACAAAGTACAATATTGAAATGAAAATGCATTAGACATTCAACAGCAGATTAGAACAGGCAGAAGACAAGGTTAGTGACTGTGAAGACAAGACGAATGGAATTATCCAATGTGAGAAGCAGTAAAAGATGAAAAACGGACAGAGTCGGAGGGACCTGTGAGACACCATCAAGCATGCCAACATGCATCGTTGGAATCCCAGGAGGGTGAAAGAAAGGGGCAGAAAAAAAATATTTGAAGAAATAGTAACTGAAAACTTCCCCAAACTGATGGAATATATGAATATATACATATCCAGGAAACTCAAGTAACTCAGGTTAGGATAGACTCTAAGATAACTACACCAAGACACTTTATAATGAAATTGTCAAAATCCAAACACAAAGAAGTTTGAAAGCAGCAAGAGAGAAGTGACGTCTCATTTAAGGGATTCCCAATAAGATTAACAGTGGATTTCTCATCAGAAGACAGTGGGATGGCACCTTTAAAGGCTTTAAAGACAAAAACTGTCAACACAGAATTCTATATCTGGAAAAATTATCTTCCAAGAATGAAGGAGTGGATGGTGGAGGAGGAAGCTCTGGGAATCAGTCCCTCCACCAAAACAGCTGTTGAACTGGTAGGAGCTGTCTAAATCAACCACTTTGAAACTCCAGAGTCTAGTGGAGCACTGTGCAGTATCCAGGGCAGAGCAGGGGAAGAGGCTGGTAAACTGCTGTAGGCTGGTGCGTTTCACCCTCTCTGCAGTGGCCACCCACCCCTTGACCCCAGCCTCGTGGCCAGCAGCAGTGGGGACTGGAGCTCCAGCTCCTGGCTCAGCTTGCTGGTGCTAGCGTGGGGAGTGAAGAACTCGTCCTCCAAACTGCAGGGCTGTGTAGTCTGATCCCAGATCTTCAGCTCACTGGGGGCTGGCTCTTAAGGGGGCAACTGTTCCATCCCGCCCCCGCAGGACAAAGGGGGCAGAGGAATCTTAAAGACTATAACCTTCCTCAAAACTTAAGGAAACAGTTAAAGAGCTGCATTAACTGGACAAGTGCTGAATTAAAACATAGATTCAAAAGCCATAGAAGAAGCTCCTGGTGCCCTTGCTGGCGCCTCCCCCACCCCTCCACAGCACAGGGTGGAGCCAGCCTGCACTCCCATTATGCGTCCCTGGCCCTGTTCCAGAGGGAGCAGACTGGCCCCCGCGTGCATACTGGGGTGCACATGTGTCTGTGCCAGTCAGGTGTTAGGGACTGAGTTGGGAACCTGTCTCCAGCTTGCCCTCCCCGAGCACACGTAAGCCACTTGCAGATAACTGGGACAGTATGAAAAACAAGTTAAAACAGCCTGGGGCAAAGGGCTACTGCACGGAGTCACTGAAAAGAGTGCCCAGGAGGGGGAGGCGCTCTGTTACAAAGGGAGCAAAGAAAGATCGCAAGACAGAGACAAACAAGAAACAGGAAATGCTGGTCCATCCAAAGGAACAAGAGGGAAATCCAGAACACGCCAGCAAAGAGGACCAGAGACTCTGAAGCAATGACCAATCTGCTCACAGAGAAGGAACTGAAGGGTATGAGGAAAGCAAAGAATCAGCAATACAGGGACTCTCTCCAGAGAATGCTGGAGCTGAGGACCACAATAACTGAAGATTGAAATTTCCTCGTCAGTTTCAGCAGCAGATTGGAGGTGGCAGAGAAAATAATGAATTCAAAGACATGACAACTGAAATGATTCAGTCTGAGGAGCAGAAATGTAGAAGAGTAAAAAAGGAAGAACAGCCTAGGAAATCTGTGGAAATAGATGAATTATGGGAGTCCCAGAAGGAAAAGAAAGAAAGGGGCAGAAGGAATATTCAAGGAAATACTGGCCAAAAATTTCCCAAATTTAATGGAAGACATGCATATGCACATTCAAGAAGCCCAACGAACTCCAAAAAGGATAGATTCAAGGAGAACACACCCAGACACATGGTAATCAAATGCCAAGGACAAGGTAAGAGTTCTGAAAGCTGCAAGAGAAGAGCAATGAGTTATGCACAAGGGACTCCCAATAAGATTAAGTGCCAATTTCTCAACAGAAACGATGGAGGCAAGAAGGCAGTGTAAGAACTATTTCAAGTGAGTATGGGTCGTGGGAGGCAAGACGGCGTCGGTGCAGGAGGGCACTCGCTGACTCGCTCTCTGAGGACGGCTGACTGGGCACAGGGTCCTGCCCAGGGGTCTGTGCTGGGGGCGCACGGAGCGAGAACCTTGTGGACATCGCTCTGTAGGGAGCTGGATGGCACGGATTGCCCGGGAGAGATTCGTGAGTCTCTCCCCTGCCTGAGTTGGTTAACACAGACGGCTGAGCCCACCCTCAGGGAAAAAGGCTGGTTTGAGCTTCAACGCCTGCCGGCAACCTGGTGAGAGGGAGCGTTCTCCGAGAGTGGGAGGATTCTGGTGGAGGGTCAAGAGGGGTTTCCTTTCTGTGGATTTGGCTTCCTGGACCCCCTCACAGCTTTGGGGAGCAGATAAGCTGGCTTGAAGCAGCGCCAGGCTGAGGGGAGAGGCGAATCTGCTGAGGAAGCCTGATTTACCCTGCAGCCAGTGACGCTGAGGCCTGGCCCCAGAGGGGGCGGAGTCAGCCAATTCCATCGCTCTGCACTGACAAGCATCAGAGCGTCAGCTGCCCTGGGGAGGCCAGGAGGTGGGAAGGGCTTCATTACTTTCCACGAGCCTAGTTAGGGTCCCCTCGGTGAAGAGGGTGGTCTGGAAGAGGACTTCTTTTGGGTCCCTTATTTCGCCAAAAAAAAAGACACTTTAAAAAATAAAAAAAAATTTTTTTTTAATTTAGTTTAATAGCTAAAATCTGCCTCAAAACCTGCAGATAGAACCCTGCAGGGAAATTGATTGATAAACACAAGCAGGCTGAGAGGCTCCACGAGGACCCTAGAAGGAACACTGCTCTTCCTTAGCTTCGTTTGACTGCTTGCTGGTGTGGCTGGTTGATTTTTCTTTGTTTATTTGTTGTCTCTTGCTTTTCTTTCCTCTTTCCTCCCCCCGCTTCTTTTTTCTTTCTTTCTTCTTTTTTTTT
>JAQZBX010091763.1:0-12351 GCA_029593785.1 Cabassous unicinctus
AAAAAAAAAAAGGAGGCTAATAGAACATTAGTTGTAGTTGAGACAGCTAAGTAAAACAAACAAACAACAACAACAACAAAAACACCTCAGTTGGAATAAAGATGGGCAAGCTTAGAAACTGAAACACATCTTAAATATCACTCTTTAGGTTTATCTTTAGAAAGCTGGGGCTTTATAGCACCAGTATCCTTTAAGGAGTCATAAGCAGGAAATGCAGAATTTATATTGCTTATGTAAATTCAAATTCTAGATTCCCAGGAATTTTTTTTTTTAATCTTTACCTTTTACAAGGTGCTCAAGTGCTGAAAGGATAGCTTGCTTGGTCGTATCCATTTTTGGTGTTCTTAGAAGGTGGTGTTCTTAGAAGGTCCGACTTATTCTAAAACCAAAGAAAATATATTTGGAAGGAGCTTTTTTTTTTTTTTTTTAAACTGTCTTTGAAAAGTTCAGCCCTAAAATAAAATTCTTATGAAGGAAATATGCATTATCCATTACTCACATCCAAAGAACTGCCTTGGAGGATGGAAAATGTCTATTGGGATTTAAAGCCTTTGGAAATGTTTCCCTCTGATATATTCCAGCCTTGTGAAATATCCCTTGTTTTTATCCAGCCTATTCACCACTTCAGCAGGGCTATTTATTTTAATTCAGGCCTTGGGTTTTAAAGTTCTGCCGTACACTTGTCTCCTCTGTGACTTAGGTGTTCTGAATTCTTTATTCTAAAATAAATATCTTAGAAATAATCTCAGTTTCACAAGGAACATGCTTCATTGGCCAGCACCCAGCAAGTGTGAGATCAGTTGGTAATATGGTTTACTCTGTAGGCTGCTTACTTACAAATGCATCAGTTGCCCTACTTTATGCTCATTGTGTTGTCACCAGCATTTTGAATCTTTCCCATTTAGGGTGGATACCTCAGGCAGGTTTACTGGAAAATTCCAATTGCAACTCAGATTCTGTTTTAA
This sequence comes from Cabassous unicinctus, assembly GCA_029593785.1. Lineage (NCBI taxonomy): Eukaryota > Metazoa > Chordata > Mammalia > Cingulata > Chlamyphoridae > Cabassous > Cabassous unicinctus. The sequence continues at coordinate 966 of JAQZBX010091763.1, forward strand.
ATTAAACAGTTTCAAGGGAGTTCAAATTTCTTGGCAGACTACCTTAATTTTAAAAGTAAGAAGCCTTCCAAGTTGAGAGATGATTTTAAATTTCAGGTGAGTTCTCAAGACACAGGGGATTCTTTATTATGTGGGTGTTGTAATCAGCAGTGCCAAGGCGTCTGCCTTACCCAGTCCCTTGGGCAGTAGGAAACCTAGGCTTTAGGTGATCAAAGAGAGAGAGAGAGAGAGAGAGAGAGAGAGAGAAACCTTGGGCTTTCTACCTGATAGTCACTATTGAACATCTAAAGACTGTTGCCATTTTAGAATTGTAATTTATAGTTCTATGATTTGATGATAAGCTTTAAAATTTTGCTGCTTATCAAATGCTTACTATAGGTTAAGAGACTTGATGTTTATTGTTTCTCATTCCTACAATTACCTTCCAGCAATTTTACAAATGAGAAGACAGGTTCAAAAAGAGTAACTTCTCCAAAAAAGAGCATTAGCTACCCTTTGTTTTCTGTTTTTTATTTTTATTTTTTATTTTAACTTTTATAAAAGGATTTTTATTTCACCAGCTTTTTATTTTGAAAATTTTCAGACCTACAGAAAAGTTGATACAGTACGAGGAATGTCCATATATCCTTCACCTAGATTAACCAGTTGTTAACATTTTGCCCTATTTGCTTCATCTTTCTCTATGTATTTATTTTCATTTTTTCATTGTGCTAAAATATGCATAACTTAAAACTTACCATTTTAACCAATCTTAAGTGTACAGTTCAGTGGCATCAAGTACATTCACAATGTTGTGCAGTCATCACCACTCTTTTTAGAACTTTTATAACTTTTTCATCATCTCAAATAGAAACTCTCTACCTATTATGCAGTAAGCCCTTTCCCTTGCTTTCTGGTAACCTTTATTCTTTCTTTCTTTCTCTATGAATTTACCTATTCTAAATACCTCAAGTGGAATCATACTGTCTTTTTGTGTCTGGCTTGTTTCACTTAGCATAGTGTTTTCAAGATTCATGTTGTAGCATGCAACAGAACTTTGATCCATCTTATGGCTGAATTATATTGTATATCTAGATAATGGATATTGCTTATCCAGTCATGTGTTGATGGACACTTGGGTTGTTTCCACCTTTTGACTATTGTGAATAATTCTCCTGTGAACATTGGTGCACAGGTATCAGTGTGAGTCCTTGTTTTTAATTCTTTGGGGTATATACCTAGCAATAGAATTGCTGGGTCATATGGTAATTCTAGAATTTTGTGAGGAATTGCCAAACTTTTCCACAGTTGCTGCAACATTTTGCATTCTCACCAGCAATGCTTAAGGGTTCCTCACATCTTCACCAACATTTGTTATCTACCCCCACACACTATTTATTTATTTATTTATTTATTTATTTATTTAGGAGGTACTGGGGATTGAACCTGTGACCTCATATGTGGAAGGCAGGCACGCAACCATTGAGCCATTGAGCTACATCTGCTCCCAGAGAAAGAAATTTTTTTTTTTTTTTTTTTTAAGGAGGTACTGGGGATTGAACCCAGGACCTCCTACATGCAGAGCATGCACTCAACCGCTTGGGCTATACCCACTCCTTTTTTAATTTAATTATATCTGTCCTAGTGGGTATGGAGTGCTATCTCATGATTTTGATTTACATATCACTGATGGTTAATGAAGTTGAGCATCTTTTCAAGTGCTAATTGTTCATTTATATATCTTCTTTGGAGAAATGTCTATTCAAGTTCTTTGCCTATTTTTAAAATTGGGTTGTTTCTTTGTTGAGTTGTTGGAGTTCTTTATATATTCTGCATATTAACCCATAGATAGGTGATTGGCAAATGTTTTCTCCTATTCTGTGGGTTGTCTTTTCACTCCTTTGTGTCCTTTGATGCACAAAAAGTTTTAAATTTTGATCAAATCCAAATTATCAATTTTTTCTTTTGTTGCCTGTTCTTTTGGTATCATACTTAAGAAATCATTGCCAAAGCTGAGGTTATGAAGATTTCCCCCTATGTTTTCTTCTAAGAGTTTTATAGTTTTAGTCCTTAAATTTAGGTCTTTGATCCATTTTGAGTTAATTTTCATATATGGTCTAAGGTAAGGGTCCAACTTAATTATTTCACATACGGATACCAGTTTTCCCAGTTTTTGTTGAAAAGACTGTTCTTTCTCCATTGAATGGTCTTGGCACCCTTGTCGAAAATCAGTTGACCATATCTATGAGGGTTTATTTCTGCTATCCTTTGTTTTTGATAAAGGACTTTTCCTTTTTCATAGTCACTTTATGTCATCATAAATACTAATAGAATGTTATTGGTGCTAAAGAAAGGTAACTAGTATTAGCCTCATTGGCTATATTTATAAAATACTGAATCTTCCACTGACCTCAGTCTGTGGGAGAAATAGATTGAAACCAAAAAACAAATATGATTACCGATTATGATAGTTTCCGTGAATGAACTTAAAAAGGCAGTGAGAAAGAGGGACTGGGGAGAACTCCTAGATAAGGTGATGGGTAGGCCCCTCTGAGGATGGGCTATTTGAGTTGGGACCTAAAGGATGAGAAGGAGCAGTAGAGGTGGATAGGAAAACAAGTACAGAGACCCTGAGGCAGAAAGGTCAGTATGGCTTGAAGTTTAGTGAATGATGAGGAAAGTAGAAAGTAGGATGTAAATTGGAGAGGTGGGCAGGGGGCCAGCACATGCTAGACATATCCATATAAGGAGTGGGGATTTTTATTTTAATACTCAGTGGGAATCCATTAAAGAGCTTTGTGTGTGTGTGTGTGTGTAGTGGGGGTGGGGTGGGAATGGGGGAGTGGGTAAGCTTTGTGGAGAAAGAATTGGAGAAGGGCAAGAATTGAATCTAGGAGACAGGAGGCTGTTCTTTCAGTCATTCAAGAAGATATTGTAGACTCTGAAAATACATTAGAGCACAAAGTCCCTGCCCTTAGGGAATTTCTATCCTAATTAGGGGAGGCAGCTAACAAGTAAACAGATACTAAGCCTTATGTAGAAGATGAGAATGTCACCTTTAACTGAGGGTTGAATGACGAGAAGATGCCAAGCAAGGGAAGTTCAGGGGAGAACAGTCCAGGCAGAATGAACAAACAGCAATTCAAAGGGCCTAAAGAAGGAGGGAGGTAACAGGGAAGTGGATGTAGCTCAGGGTTGAGCGCCTGCTTCCCTTGTATGAGGTCCGGGGTTCAATCCCCTGTACCTCCTAAAAAAAAAAAGAAAGAAAAAAGAAGGAAGTAAGAGTAGTAGATGAGTGAGAATGATAGACCATTGTGTGTGGGAGAGTGGGATGGGGTGGGGGTGGCCGGAGAGGTGGAGGTATGAATTCATGAATCATCAGTCTAAAAACAAGATGGAGCAGATGCAGAAGGCGGCCCAAGACAACCTACGGATTCACAACATTCAGAGAACACAGTGAGGAAGAAGAGCCAGCAGAGAGGTTTTGAGGAAGGAAACCAAGGGTGCAGAGTTCTGAATGCTAAGAGAGGGTAAAGGCAGGGAGTGTTTCAAGAAGTGGGTAATGGTCAGTTCTGACCAGTGCTGTTGGGAGGTTGAGTAAGAGGAAGATAGAGAAGTGTTCCATTGGAGCTGGCCCCTTGGAATTCCTTGGTGACCTGGAAAAGCAGATATTTGATGGAGTGGTTGAATCAAGCTAAATTGGAGAAGATTGAAGAGTGTATTAGAGTTGAGGAAGTAAAGAATTTGAAGAAATTTTGATGTAGAAGAGAGCAGAGAAAAGGAACTTTACCAAGGAAGTGGTCAAAAGGGGAGGTTTTTGTTTTGTTTTGTTTTGTTTTTTACAAATTACAAATATCCTACTAGATGCTTTAAAAAAAACAAAACACTAAAAATCATATTTAAGTATAACTAGAGAAGAGCACAAATTGTAAATGTACAGTTTGGTGAATTTTCACAACGTTAACATATCTATGTAACAGGTACCACATCAAGAAATAGAATGTTACCAGAAGCTCCTTTGTACCCCCTTCTATCTACTGTCTTACTCCCAAGGGCAACTATTATCCTGATTTCTAATACCATAGATTAGTTTGCCTGTTTTTGAACTTAATACAAATTAAATCATTTTGTATGTATTCATTTGTATCTGTCGTCTTTTGGTCAACACTGTGTTTATGAGATTTGTCCATACTGTTGTATGTATCAGTAGTTTATTCTTACGCTGTATGAACACTGTAATTTATTTCTCTATTCTACTGTTGATGGGCATTTGGGTGTTTCCAGTTTGGGGCTATTGCAAACAATAGAGCTACCATGGATATTTTTGTACACTTCTTTTGGTGAATGTATTTCTGTTGGATATATACCTGAAAGTGGAATTGCAAGGCCATGAGAGATATTTTGGTTTTAGTAGATATTAAACAGTTTTCCAAATTGGTTGTACCAATTTATATCCCCACCAGCAATGTGGTTAAAGTTCCATTTACTCTACATCCAAGTTCCAGTTGCTCTACATCCTTACCAATGCTTGGTAGCATCTGCCTTTTTTTCATTTTAGCCCAGTGAACGTTTGGTGGCCACACATGGTAGTTGTACTTTTACTTCTTTTAAGAGAAGGAAGGGTTTGAAAATCTGGGAGACCTTGGAGCGTGCCTACTGGTGGGAAAGTTCCAGTGGAGATGGAGAGCAAGAGCCCAGAGGAGATGGGCTACAAAATACGAAGAATGATTTTTTGATAGAATTACAAACAGTTCTCTTGTAGTGTTCAGAGGATAGGCTTTAGGGTCAAAGTGACTAAGGTTCAAATCCTAACTTTGCTACTGTCTAGCTGTAACCTTTAGCAAGTTACTTAATATCTCTGAACCTTGATTTTCCCACCTGAAAATGGGAAGGATAGATCTACTTTGCAGACATTTTGAGGATCATATAAGATAACACTAGGTAAAACATGTAGCTCAGTGCCTGGCAGATAAGAAGCATTCTCATAGTAGAGAATTGTTACTTTCTTCTTTACTTCTCAAAATATGTAATGACTTATCAGTTATTTCACAGAGGCTTAGCTAAGCCATATTGATAGGCTTTTCACAGCATTTTGCAATTGTACTTTAATTGCTTTTTAAGGATAATATACAAGATGAAGCTAAGCCCATCTGTATTAATGATCCTTAACATGGGGTACTTTTCTCTTTGCACTTAAAGTATAGATGCTTTTAACCATTCCAGGAATACATTAGTGACAGCAGGCAAACCATCCTCAATAAACTGGAGATGATTTTGTAAGGCTTGCCAGCCAGCCATTTTCTGATTTCCTATGTCAGAAAGGTACTTTTTGGGGTTTGGGAGCATTTTAATTTGATTTTTTTTTAATTTTTAAAATTTTGTTGCTTTTAATTTGATATTTTAAAAATATTTTTGTGAAGTCTTTTACTGATTTCACCATAAGTGTGTTAATTCCAGGGTGTAGCTGTTTCTGCATCTGTGTAAAGCCTGTTGTAGAAGTACCTTGGCACATAGAGCAGTGAATTAAAATCAGTACAGACTAGAAGAGAACCGTAGGGACTTTAGTTTTGCTGCTGTTGTTGTTTTTTTAGGAGATACTGGAGATGGAACCTGGGACCTTGTATGTGGGAAGCAGGTGCTCGACCACTTGAGCTACATCAGCTCCCCAAGGGGGCTTTAGTTTTCAGTAGTTTGCAAGGTGGTTTTGAGTTGCATTACAAACCAGCACCAATTTTACTAGGACACTGACATTTTGACCACCCCCTCCCCTGCCTGGGGAAAGCCCATGACAGCCACTGATCCACTTACTATTATTTGCCTTAGGCAGGTGAACTAGTGGAAAAGTTTTGGTTTTAAAATTAGCTATGATTATAGGATTTAATAGGGAAGAACTCTCATCATCTACTCTATTTCCTTCAAATATGACTGCCCAGCCTACCTGGAATAGGTAATTTTATTTTAACCTGCTGCTAACATCATTATTTTCCTGTCCAGCAGGGCTTAGTCTACCAAGAAATACCAGCATACCTATCAAGCTGACAAAATCTTACGGCAAAGAGTCATTCTTGCATTTTACCAAAGGGTCTTCCACAAGAAATAATGCATTTTCTTGTTCACCCCACCTCTTCATTGCCCATCTCTCAAAACTCAGTAGGAGGGGAGCAGATGTGGCTCAAGCTGCTTCCCACATGGGAGGTCCTGGGTTCGGTTCTGGTGCCTCCTAAAAACAAAACAAAACAAAAACAAACAACAAGCAAACAAATGAAAAAACCAACTCAAGGGAGCCAGTGTGACTCAGTGGTTGAGCACCAGCTTCCCACTTACGAGGTCAGGTCCCAGATTCAGTCCCTGGCCCCATTACCTCAAAAACAAATAAACAAACAAACTAATAAAAAACCTCAGTAGAAGAGAGCTGTCAGAGACTGTATTTGAGGATTAAATCGCCAAGTCCATCTTTTCTGAAGAGGGTGAGGGGAATTTGAGAAATTTTCAAGCCCTCTGTGGAAATTTATAACAATTTTCTTTCAAGCTCAGGAGGTTCTCAGATCAGAGAATAAAGTTTTTCAGAGTTGTCAACCAAAGGGAGAACTCTTTACTTCCTCCACATCTGGTTCCACTCTCAGTCCTTCAGTAACATAATCAGATGCTACATGTGTTGTATCTGTATGTTTTGGGCTGAGGGATAAAAAAAATATAAGTATGGTATGGCTAAAATTACAAACTCTTTTTCTTTGCCCTCTGAAATAATCCTGAATGCCATTATTTCAATTTAATACTTTCAGTTTGGCAAGAAATACTTTTAATTGACCACATTAGGAAATTCTTCTTTTTGGTATTTAAGTATATGTCAAAAAGGGTAAAAGCGTAGTCTGCTGAGTTTGATGAACCTGTTAGACTGAGCAAGTCTCAGATATCTTGGTACTGGAAACTATTTCTACCCACCTCTTCTTTTCTGTATTCTTTCCCCACATGCACATATCTCCAGAATAAGACTTGGCTCTCCACCTAAACAAGGGGCTTATGGAATAACAGAATGGCAATTTAAAGCCTTCTCACAAAGCCAAGTCCTTCTTTTAAGAGTAGCCAAATACTTGAATACACTGATGACTTTTATTTCAGAGACATTCAAAGGAGGCAGTTAAGAATAGAACCAAAGTTGAGAGACCAAAAATAGGGCCCAGGAATATGAATTCTCTTGACTCCCAGCCAAAGAAGAGCTTTCTTAGATCTTGTATCAATGTGGTCAAGTTGAGCTATAGTGTCTTTTTTTTAAAAAAAAAAGACTTATTTAGTTATTTACTTTTATCCATTTTTACCGCCCCCCCCCCCCAATTTTTGCTGTTTTTATGTCCATTCGCTGGGCAGTTCTCTGTGTCTGTTTCCTGCCCTCTCTTCTCATCCTTCTCTTCCTGTCTTCACCGGGATTTGATCCTGGGAACCTCCAATGTGGGAGAGATGCATTCTGCCACCTGCACCACCTTAGTTCCTGGTTTTTTGGTGCATCTCATCTTGGCTCTCTCTTGTGTCACTCTCCTGTTACGTCATTATCTTGCCGCGTGGTTCGGCAGGGCCTGGCATGCCCACACGCGCGGCCTGGCGGCCCGTGCGCCTTCTATATTTTTCTTTTATTTTACCAGGAGGTCCTAGGGATCAAACCCATATGGGAGAAGGATGCCCAACCATTTGTGCCACATCCGCCCCCGAGCTATGGTGTCTTACTGCCTATCTGCCACCCCCGCAACAGGGACCATGTCAGAATCTCTTGGTGTCCCCAGTGCCCATCTTACAGCTGGTGCTTCCTATGTGCTTGTTTAAACACATGAATTTAACCAGAACTTACATTGACCAGCTTTCCAGTTTTTCATGTGTCTTACCAAGTAGGTCTAACCCACTTTGTGGCAAAGTCTTTACCTTGGGAAAATGTACTGTATAAAAATTTCTTGTGTGGAAGACAGGTTTATTTTCTTATTGTGGTTAAACCCATCCCCCCTTTCCTTTTTGTTGCTTCTTTCACCTTTCTGTTGCAAATGCTATACACTTACCATTGGTTACCTCTACCTTCACCTTTCTCCTGCCCAGGCTATTCCACGTCCCTAATCTGGTCTCTTGATTACTTTTCTTTCTACTTCTGGCCCTTATTCCATCATATATTGCCAATTTCCCTTGCTCTATAATCTCTTTTATTTATTTTAAGTTTTTAGAAGGTACCAAGGATTAAATCCAGGACCTCATACATGAGAAGCGGGCGCTCAACCACTGAGCTACATCTGCTCCCCTCTATAATCTCTCTTAGTTTCCAAGGGTTACCTCTGCAGCCTGCAGATATGTCTACATTTCTCTTATCTTAGGGACCCTGGGTGTCCTTCAGCTACTGCCTTTTCTCAGTCAAGCTTCTGGAAAGAGTAATTTGTCCTTGGAGTCTTGCAGTCCTCACTTCTCATTCACTTCCTAACCTATGGTGATCAGCCAATTTCTTCCTAACCTGCTCTAGCAAAGACCACACTCATGCATTCCTAAAACCAAGGCGAGTGGGCATTTTGCTTTCCTCATTATATTCAGCTTTCTGGGTCATTTGATAGTGTTGATAATTTCTTCTTGAAACTCAAAACATTCTTCCAGTTCTTCCACCTCTCTGAATATTCTTCCTGATCTGTTCCTTTGGAGGCTTTCCTCTGCTTGCCCTTTAGATATGGCATTCTTAGGGGTTCTCCCAGGCCCTCTTTTCTTTAGACCCATACTATCACTCTCCGTCCCCACTCTGCCTTTAAATACCTTCAGTAGGCTGGGAATTCCCAGACCTTTATCTTTTTCCCAGACCATGCCCCTGTGTTGTGTATCCATCACCCTGTCCTAGGGTACAAAAGTAAACTCATCATCTCAACCCCATCCCTACCTCTTCCACACACAGACACCTGCCTCCTCCTGACAGTCTTATCCTAGGTAATGATTGTTGCTGGCGTCTGGGTTTCTAGGTTCTTGGCTATGTCGCATAAAGGACTTTAAGGACACGCCATAAGGTAGGCAAGCAAATAAAGAGTTTATTGAGAAACGAGAAAAAGGGAAACTACACACCTGAGACATGGGTGGGGGCATGCTTAAGGGAGAGGCATGCACTGGGACCCTGGAGCAGGCTTTATTAAGGCCGTTCTTTCCTCCCCCCCTTCCCCTTGTTGAGGAGGGATCTGAGCTATTTGCTTTTCTGATTGGTTGCCTTTCTGCCTTCCTATTGGCTTATACTATAGGCCTCTCAGGTTGCACCTGTTAGCTTTCAGGGAACCAATGGAGAGGACTTTCTGTTTGGAGTTATCCTGGGCTTTTTTTGAGCCCAGGAGTTTCAAACAGGGCCTCCTGACCAGGTTCTTGGCGGACTTTTCAGCTGTAACAGTTATGACTTTGTTTTTGAACAGCTGCCTTCCCTCAGGGGGTTTCCAGGCGGGGTCTCACAGCCACGTTCTTTGCTGCGTTCTCGGCTGTGATGGTTACGGCTTTTTTCTGACCATCTGCCTTCCCTCATTTCCTATACTAACCTGCCTCAATAGTCCCACTGTCTGTCCTGTTATCTAACTCAGAGACCCTGGGATTTATCCTAGACTCAGTTTTTTCTCCCCCTTCTCCCACTTCATTCAGTTAATTGACACATCCTGTCCATTCTGTAAAAATTCTGTCTGCCCTTTTCCTTTATATGCCCATATCTTCATATCTTACCTATTCTATTTCAGCATTTTCCTACTTTCAATCCACCCCTTCCTGCTCTGTTCTCCATACTGCTTCTACCATAGGTGCCCATTATGAAATGCAAAACAGGTCATGAAGCCTGCCTGCCTAAAATCCTCTAATTGTGTCCCATTACCTGTACGATAAAGTCTAGATTCCTTACCATGGAATACAGGGTCCTTCACAGTTCTTTGTGTACCGTGTTGTACCCTCATCCATCACTGCCCTTCTTCCTACCCAACCACACATTTTATAGTCTCTTTAATGCCATGGAACATTCTGTTTATTTTTTCTTGAAAACTCCTTCTACTTTTGGCTTTCTGGTAAATTCCCACTTACCTCCACATCAAGATATGTGTGGTACTTTGTTTGAGCCTCCCATCATTGGCCAGCTCTCTGGAGCTGATTATTTCCACCTTCGTAGCCCCCTATACATTGTGCAAATCTCTGTTAAAGCATTGAGCACCCTGAAATTTCCATATTTGGTTTTATATTTCTAGTTCCTCTAAACCATGAACTCCTTGAGGGTAAGTGCTCTACCTTACTCACCTAGCACTGGGGACAGCAAGGCATTGGCTTCAGTGTAGGTTTTATGCATGCATGCATGATTGAGTAAAGATTTTAACAGTAGTTAGTGAATAAGCAATAGCCTTATCCCCTCTCTGACAGAATACTGTAGCTCAGAAAGCCAAATGTTAATTGTGGTGAAATCTCTAGGTTTACTTTTTACCTGTACCTTCTCAGAGAAATTGTAGTTAAAGGCATTGCTATAATGATGATAACCACAACTGTTATTTAGTGCTTTATGGCCTGCAGAGTGACCAGATGAGGAAAATGATGCACAGACAGGGTATGACAAGTCAGAGGTAACACAGCCCATAAATAGTAGAAAAGGGCCTGGGACCCAGGCCTTCTGATCCCAAGCTCCATGTTCTTTATATTATTATACACTGTCTCAGGTGCTTTGATCAACGTATGGTTTAAAGAATTAAAATCATCTTTCAGAGGGCTCCTGTTCTTCTGTTGTCTACAATCTGTTGCCACCAAAGAACTCATGTATTTAACTGCTGTTTATTTCATTATTCCATGTGAACCATTAATTGCAGTAAGGCAGATTAAGTCCCTGTCTTCTGGGAACTTAGACTGTTCAGACAAGTAACACTGAGTCAGAGAGAAATGTTTTGGACATGCAGAAAATTGAAAGAATATGTGGTTTTTAAATATTGAATATGATTCATTCATTCAGCAGTTCTGTTGAGCCACCTGTCTACCAGGCACTGTAAGACTATCATGGGCCCTGTTCTCAGGGGGTTCACAGGCAAGTGGGGGAGACTCCTACGAAAGTGAATGAATTCTGTCATAGGTATATTAGAGGCAATGTTGGAAATTAGCAAAGGCCTGGAGAAGTCAGGAAACCTAAGGTTAGAAACTGTGTGACCAAGGGAAGTAATTTCCTCTTTTTTTATTTTTTATTTTTTTTAAAGATTTATTTATTTTATTTATCCCCCCCCTTGCTGCTTGTGCTGCTGTGTCCATTTGCTGCGTGTCTTCTCTGTGTCTGCTTATCTCCCCCTTGCTGTGAGGTCTTGCCGCATCAGCCCACGGCGCCACGCGAGCCGGCCTGCCCTCACAAGGAGGCGCCAGGAAGCGAACCCGGGGCCTCTCATATGGTAAACGGGTGCTCTATCCATTG
>JAQZBX010091764.1:0-12488 GCA_029593785.1 Cabassous unicinctus
TACTGCCTAAGACCCATTTGTGACTGTGTCTTCTTCCATCTCCTCTTCACCATCATCAGCAGGCCCTAAAGGATAAAGACAAAACCAAAAGTCCTATCAATCTTTTTTGTTCACTCAGTATGTGCATGCCCCTTCTGTGAGGCTATTATGTGCTAGGCACTGGGCTGGGTACAAAGAAACCAGAAACAGCCCCTACCCTCAAGGAGCTCATAGTCCAGTAACAGCCTGTCTTTTACAGGTATTGGAAGGGACAGTCAACTGTCAAGGAAAGGGATCACAAAGGTGTTTTATGAAAGTCAAAACTACTGCCTCTCATTCTAACTCATTCTGGTCTATAAAAACTCAATTTTTTTGAGGGTAAAAAGCTTATACTTGTGTTTTCTTCTTGCCACTACCATGGGCAAAGAAACTGGGAGTACTTACTCAAAAAACATTTGGGCTTTTAATGACATGCCAGATGCTTGGAATACTGAATTAATAATTTTATTCCCTCTGTATATTAGGGTAATATGGTAACAACAACCAAAAGGTCATTAACAGCGGCCGGCCACCGCGCCGGCTCGCCCGCGCCGCAGAACTACTGCCTCTCATTCTAACTCATTCTGGTCTATAAAAACTCAATTTTTTTTGAGGGTAAAAAGCTTATACTTGTGTTTTCTTCTTGCCACTACCATGGGCAAAGAAACTGGGAGTACTTACTCAAAAAACATTTGGGCTTTTAATGACATGCCAGATGCTTGGAATACTGAATTAATAATTTTATTCCCTCTGTATATTAGGGTAATATGGTAACAACAACCAAAAGGTCATTAAATTTGTTCAGCAACTTATGGCAGGTATTTTGGTCAATGTATTCTAAAAAAGGAATTTTGTTTTAACCTTGTGTTTTGGAAAATAACTCATTTTTAAGCCTACTGTTTCATTAGATTTCTAAATACAAAACTACCAAGAAAGAATGCCACAGGGAAGTGCTACTTGGCAGTCTGGGCCCACTGAGATCTAGCAAATAGATCATCATGAATGATAGTCTTTCTCTCTCCTCCATGTGCCTTCAGATTAAATTTTAAAATCTCAAGAGACCCTGAGGCCCAAATAAAATATTCTGGGGGAATTCAGTAATTCTGCCATACTGCAGTCAAAATAAGCAAGGCTGATATTACTTGCCTTCTCCCAATCTGTCTTAAAAGCCTTCACTAGATTTCTAATGTTCTTAATACAAAAGATCTCAGCCTTCCTGTGTCCTGTAAGTGCCCCCAGTGTGGCCTGGCATGTGCCTACATGGCAGTCTCATCTGCCCCATTCTCTCTCTGCTTTCATTCACACCAGCTTTCCTTCAGTTCTTCAAGTGTGCCACGCTCCCTTTAACCACAGGGTTTTTGCCTAAGCAGCAACCTCTGCCTAGAATGCCTCTTTGCCTTTGTCTAGTTCAGTGGTTCTCACACTTTTTAGTCTCAGGACCCAAGGGCTTTGTTTATGTGAATTACATTTATCAGCATTTATCATATTAGAGATTATAATTGAGAATTTTAAAAATTAATTAAGATTGAGAGGTGACTGCTAAGGGGTATGAGGTTTTTCTCTTTGGAGTAATGAAAATGTTCTAAAATTGACTGTGGTGATGAACCCACAACTCTGTGATTACACTAAAAGCCATTGATTATATACTTTGGATGGATTGTATGGTTTGTGAGTATATCTCAATAAATTTTCTTTTAAAAATATTTAAAACAATAAATACATTATATGTTAACACCTATATTTGTATAAAAAATAAAATCCCCCCCCACTCCAAATAGTGAGAAGACTGGCATTATTTTACATTTTTGCACATCTCTATTTAATGTCTGACTTAACAGGAAGTCAGCCAGACTCTTGAATCGGCTTTAGCTTTCCACCTGCTGCAGTATGTTGTTCTGATCGAAGGAAATGAAAAAAAAAAAATCTAGCCTCACACAGATATGTTGTTAGAGAAGGAAAGGATATTCTAGTAGCCTTTGCAGAATAACTGTGGATATTCTTTTTTGATACTATGCCAAAATTTGAAAAATGGTAGTTTCTTAAAGGTTAGTTTACAATGCGGACCCTGAAACTTTATCAATGAATTTATACTCTCTTATTTGAAAATCCTTTGGTCTATCTTATACTTTAAATGGAGCTTTTACCCATGATTTTTGGAAAATGTTGACTGAGTGATGCAGCTCTCCCAAATGTTGACCCATCTTATTGTACAAAGCCAAAACAATCACATCCATTAATATCACCAGTGATTTCTTCAGAAAAGTCTTCAAGTACTGGGAAGCTGTCAAGGTCATAGTGGAGAGTTCACACTTTCCAAATTTTCATTTTTCATTTTCTGAATTTATCATCGGGAATAAATATTGCCAGTTGTTTTCCTTGAGGTGACAGGCTCACTTCATTCATGTTTGAAAAAATACCTGCCTTTCAGCTGAAACAATTACACAAGTGCTTTCCATGAGGCAACAACTTTGGCATGCAGAAGTGCCTCATGTGAAACTCATCCTATCACCCAGAAGATCATAAAGATATGTACTCAAGAAGTGATATTTAAAATTATTTTCATTGCTTCAGCACGGACATTCTTAAGTGAAACTGGTAAACACTTTACTGAAAGTGCATGGCCCACTGCCCTGACTTGTGCTATGGTACTAGCAGTTTCACCCACTTTTGCTCTTGTGCCATCAGTGAGCACAAGGAAGAAAGCAAATAACATCTGTGTTATAATGAAAGTAGTTTTTACCTTACAGACACCCAGGGACCCATGGATCACACTGTAAGAACCACTGGTCTAATTAAGTTATTTTAATAGTTTTTGCTCTCAGCTCAAACCCTAGTTTCCTAGGGAAACATTCCCCAAGCCTCCAGGCCAGATAGAGATCCCCAATTACATTTGTATCAAAACTTATAATATGCATTTATTTGAGCTTTTTTTTTTTTTTAATATTATATCCCCAGTGCCCAATCTGTTGCCTAACACAAAGTAGACACTCAATTTTAGAACAGCTAACAGTTAACACTTATGACTCATGTCATACTCTGTGCTGCTATATCTGGAGTATCTCACTCAATCCTCCAAACAACCTTTTGGGGTTGGTACCAGTATTATACCAGTTTGGTTTAAAGATGAGCAAACAGGTTTGGTGGGATTAAGAAACCTGCCCAAGGACACAGTTGGTGAGACTAAGGTTTGTGCCCTGGGTAAGAGCCTGTGTTCTTAACGACTAAGCTATTCTATGTACAGGTAAAAGTCCACACTGCTAACTCCAGGGTTCGGTTTCACCTCTATGGCTCTGAAATAAATAATCTTTGCTTCAACTTTCACACAAAAAACCCCACACTCCTTTGACTTAATATACTTTATCAAATAATGTCTTCATTTTCAAACAGCATTTAAAGGGACTTCAGCACCTGAACTGTTTTGTAATCACTTTCAGGGTAACATTAATTTGGAAGTACAAAGACAGAACACGGTTTTCTGACCTGATCTGCGTTCTCTGCCAGGTATCTGACCAGACTGCAGTAGTCCCTTCAGCCTCTCCACTTCAGCCAGAGTGGATGCATTTGCTATAGCATTCTAGAGGACAGAACATAATGGAGACAGCTAATTAATTTAAACTAAGTACCAATCACCCAGAAGACACATACAGAAATTCAGAGCAACTTTTATGTTAGAACATTAAGTAGTTCTGTGATGGGGAAGAATTTTATTGGCACACTGAAATTAACCCAGAAGCCAAATCACCAATTTCTAAAATTGGTGAAAAGATGTAGGCTCTCTTGCAAAAAGGAGCAAATAATCACTCCACATGTCCTAAGATTTTAGCTGAGTACCTATTTGGAGTTATATTACTGGATAATTTAGGAAGCATATTATAAAAAAAATATGATTTCCCACTGATATCAAAAAGCATGTATCAGAGGCAGCAAATATTTCAAAGTAAAATTTAAGAGCCAAGATACCAAGGTAACTAATTGCTAAGTTTCTCATAATAAATGCATCCTGGAAAAATGAGAAAGACCAGAGCTGCCTTGACTTCACTTGGCTCACATAGTCAATTTAAATCAAAGTCTGGTCAAATAGTAACTTTAAGCTCATTTTTCCTTAAACAAATATACCTGGATTCTAATAACTGTGGGAATTGGAATCTGCAATGTTCAGAACTTGGTTTATTATACAGTTTTGTGTCCTGAAAACATCTCTCAGCTCTCTCCAATTCAAGGGTCCTAACATATTACCTTGATTGCTTCTACATCCCCCGGAGATGGCCCACCTTTCTTTTTGTCAGTTGGCAAACCAGCACCTGGATTAAAACTGAGGGGGTGGGGGAGAGGGAAAGAACATAACTGTTGAATCCAGACCAATACAAGTTGCTTCTCTTTTACTTTCAAAAGCTTTTGAAAGTAATTCAACCAGTGTAGTATCTTATCTTTGTTAACAAACTGATACAAGAACTCTCTCCTTCAGAAACACCACCAATTTTACCTTCCTATAGAAAAAACAGGAAGTATATACATCACAATAAGAGTGAATACTGAAATATTTGCTCTGCTAACCTGGAAGAAATTTCATGTGATGTAGGGGGCACTGATGGTCATGGACCACCAGCACCTAAATTTCATACCATATTAGCCATGGCTGTTTTGTTTAATTTTGCAAAAGGCAGACTGCCAGACACGTAGTGTTTCTGAAGGTGAAGTGGAGTTAAGTTGGATATCCGTCTCTTACGTTTTGCTTCTCCTGGCAATATCCTTTGCAAGCTGTGCACCCCGTTTGCCCTTGAACATTTTCTCTGCTTCCTGACGCTCCTACAGCGACACCACACACAGAGTTAATGGAAACAGGAATACCACATGCATGTAGATGCACTCCTCAGAAAACATGGAAGAAAACTCTCCTGAGATATTTTAGGTTGGTAAAAATACCAAAAAGCCAATTTCAACTTAAAAGCTTCCTGAAGAAGGTCCCCTTCTCCTGGCTTTAAGGAGGGACTCTACAGGAACTAAGAAGGTAAAGAAAAAAGAACTCCCAATAAAGGGGAAAAAACATTCTAATAACCAGAGTGGCTCAGAAATGGAATATTAAGCTCCAAACTGGGAATGTATCCAAATAGATAATCTGTTAACAGTGTGCACTGTGGCTCCAAAATTTTGCCACCGTTGGAATGATCAACAGTACATAAAAGAGCTTAAACTCAAAGTCTTATCAGAAACTAAGGCAGTAGCTAAGGGAGATCAGAGATCTGAAGAAGAAAAAATCTGTCTTCATATTTTCTTCCCCACATTTTTAATAAAAACTAATAGTGAAATTTATTTGAACAGGCAATTGAAAAAAATCAACAACGAAAGATTAAAAGTAAAACACACAACTCTATCATGACTCACAACGAACAGAATAACACTAATACTTACTTTTAGTTTCACTTTCTGGAAATCCAGTACTCTGACTTGTGGAACTTTATAAATTACATATAGTCTGTAATGCTTCTTATTTGTAACAGGGTTTCTTAGAATACTATAAGAAAAAGAATAGCATAAGGCTAAATTTGCTTATGACAAAGCATTAAAAAAGAGGCCCATGTGAATAAATCTAACAAATCTATAAATCAAGAAAAATTTTGCTACTCTTCACCCCTTTCAATGTTATAATTTAAATAACACAAGAAAAAACTTTTAGAGCACAGGGGCCCAAAGAAAACATTTTCAATATATTTTTTTAAAGTATTTAAAAAAAAAAACAAAAAAACAAAAACCAGATTGCTTCAAGGTCAACGCTGATAAATGTGTTATTTTAAAGGACTTCATTAGTTTTCTTGCTACCACAAATAATTTCCATACCTTAGATAAGTCAGTGACTTGAGAGACGCCAAAGGGTCCAAATCACCCTGTAAAATAACCACCACAAGTAAAAACAATGCATTATTTTGATACTTTGAAATGGTGGGCACTTTTAGAGCAAGGACCCCACCTTATCTTTTATTTATTTTTTTTATTTTATTGCTTTAGCACCTAGCACAATATTAGCACATCACTTTGCTTAATAAATGTCTACTGAGTGGTGAATACATTTGAGCTTCTAAAATCTTTGGCATTTACAGCTACTGTTTGTCAACAGCAGAAGGCAAAAAGTTTCTCCTCCATTAAGTAGAAACTACAGCAAAAGATCCAAATTGAGTTGACAAGAGATAAAAATATAGATAAAAGGGGAGGGGACACAGCCAGGAGTTCTCATAAACTAAGCTGCCATTTTTTTTAATACTTTACAAACACCACCACAGAGAGCTCTAGAGCTGGCCCCTGGCATACCACTAGATAAAACCTAAAGGATGATCCAAAAAGTGGCAACTTTCGTTACACACGTACACAATGACTGTATAAAAGACAAATAAATTACATAACAAGTTAGGGGAGAGATGAAATGTTTCAGGTCTTTGTATTATTTAGGAGGATTGGTTAACTTTAGACCTGCCAAATATGCACGTTTTAATTCCTAGGGTGTTGATTAAGAATAGAAATAGAATGAATAATTTCTAAACCATTAGAAAGAAAAGAAAATTACAAAAATACCCAAAAGAACAATAAAGGAGAAAAAAAGAAATTCATAATGTGTGGGACAAACAGAAAGCCCCAGAAAAAAGACAAAATCAAATAAAGGGTGACTACATTAAATGTAAAATGGACTAAAACAATAAATAAGTGGACTAAATGCTCCTTCATTTAGGCATACTTCAGACTTGATTTTTAAAAAATTCCAACCATATGCTGTTTTCAAGAGACAAATCTAAAATATAAGGTTCAGAAAATTTGAAGATAAATTTTGGATGGAAAAAATTTATCACGCAGTTTTAGTAACAGAAGGTGCTGATGACAGCACAACATTATAAAGGTAATTAATGTTGAACTGCTCACTTAAAAACGGCCAACTTTATGTTATCAATTAAAATTTTTTTCCCATGGAAAGAAATAAAAAAAGATTTATCATTTATCATGCAACTACTAACCGAAAGAAACTTGTTTTGGTCTATTAGTATCAGGTAAAATAGACCCCAATATAAAAAAGCATTAGTAGGGATAAAGAGGATCACAACATAATAAAAGGTACAGTTTACCAGAAAGATACTAAAAACTAAAAATTTGCATGTATCAAATAAGGAAACCTAAAATATATGAAACTAAAATTGACAGAACTCCAGGAAGACAGTCAAATCCACTGCCATAATGCGAGATTTTAACACACCTCTTATAGTAATTGCTAGGACAGATAAAAAAATAATTAGTATCAGTCTTCATCTTTGTAAACAACTTTAAATACAACTATACTTCCTCTAACAGGTCCTATTATGTGAAACATCCCCTATGAATGTATGTCTCATACATTTTAGAAGGGATATGACCTCAGAGTGGTGCTTTCTTACTTTTGGAGTTAAGCAACTCCTTTGAAAATCTAAGGGAAGCTATGGACTCTGTCCACCAAGGAAAAGAACGTATAGTTCATTATAAACAATCAGGGTAATAGGAGGCAAGGTTATAACAATCCAAAATCAAGTTACACAAAATGGACTTATACACTCAGTGAAAAATTTAGGTTTTGAAACCGAATATTAAGTATGAACTCAATTTTGTTAAAAATTATACATATAAAGCAAAAATTTAAAAAGCAAAAGGTCAAAATAATCCACAGAGAGAAAGTGCTCCTTATCTCATACAAAAATCAGTTACAGGTGGATTGCTGAAATGTGAAGAGTAAAACAAAGCTTCTCAGAACTGTCCAACAGAAGTTTAATGTGTGTCACATGTATAATTTAAAATTTTCTAGTAGCCACCTTGAGATAGAAAAAAGAAACAGATGAAACTAATTTTGATAATATATTTGACTGAACCTAATATCCAAATTATCATTTCAACACGTAATATATAAAAATTATTGAAATAATTTTATTTTTGGCATGAAGGCTTCAAAATCTAGTGTGTATTTTACAGTTCTACCACATCTCAATTCAGAGTAACCACATGTGACTAGTGGCTAACATACTGGACATTACAATTCTAGAAAATAACATAGGAGAGTGTCTTCATGATCCTGGAGTAGGAAAAGCTTAAACAGAACATCAAAAGCACTAACGATAAAGAAAAAGACTGATAACTGGATTATACTTAAATTAGGAACTTTTCTACCAAGATACCCTAAGAGAATGAAAGGCCAAGTCACAGGGTGGGAGAAGATATTTGCAACACTTGTAACCAAAAAGGGTTCAGGGCCAAAGTTAATAAAGAAAAAGACAACAAAAAAGGATCATGAGATAATTTTCTGTGAATTTTTCGGCCTTTCCAAATTTCCTAAAGGAAGCATGTAGTACCTTTAACCCTTCCCCCAAATACATTTCCCCCCCTACAACTTACCAGTTCCACAAGACTGTTGTTGGTGAGAATAAGTTCCGTCAGACAGGGCAGAGCCTGGTCAAGTCCCTCACCTATACGGCTAGAATAAAAAGAGAAAGACTCCTCTTTCACAAGGTCTGTAAGCTAAGAATTTTACCTAAGTCCTTGCTCACAGAATTTCAGACTTACGAGTTGGAAAGAACCTTAGAGATTCTTCTTCCAACACCCTATCTGACAGAGGGGAGATGAGGCACAAAGAGGAAACCTTGCCTAAGGTCATATAGAATTAGTACTAGAATCAGGAGGATTTTAGAACATATGTCTCCTGAAAGCTGCCTACGGCTCCTTCCACTAGCACACTGCCTAGTGAGAAAGCATTTCATGACTTTTCTGTGCAGGCAGCACAGAAATACAAGTCATTCTGCATTCTCAGCTCAGGTACAAGACATAAAAAATTTATACCACAGGGAATAATTAACTTATGAGAAATATGTCTTTTAGGGAAGCAGATGTGGCTCAAGCGATTGGGCTTCCGCCTACCACATGGGAGGTCCCGGGTTTGGTTCCCAGTGCCTTCCGGAGAAGGCAAGCTGGTACAGCAGGCAGGCACGACGAACTGACGCAGCAAGATGACGCAACAACAACAAAAAAGAGACACAAAGAACAAAGAAAATGAGAGACACAACAAACCAGGGAGCTGAGGTGGCTCAGGTGATTGAGCACCTCTCTTCCATATGGGAGGTCCCGGGTTCGGTTCCCGGTGCCTCCTAAAGAGAAGACAAGCAGACACAGAGAACACACAGCAAATGGAGAGAGCAGACAGTGACTGCAAACAATGGGGGGGGGGCGATTAATAAATAAAATAAATCTTAAGAAAAACAACAACAACAAAAACAACAACATACTCTAGAAATACACAGTAACTAAAGAAATATAAATGGCAGAGGATGCAAGGTAAGAGAGGGTTGCTTGACAAAAAATAGCTAAATTGCTAAAATCATGTATATCCCTTTAATGTGATCCTTCTCATTTTTATAATTATTGTTCTAGAAGCCCAAATGGGTACCATGCAGCATGTTTTTAATTTAAATTAGAAACTTACAACGCTAAGTTAAACTTCTGGATATCTATGGGAAAAGTGCAGGTAATTTCTCATTTTAAGAAGAAATACGTCAATTTAACTGGCACTATGCGTTACAATTTCTTCAGGGATTATTGCAACATTTACTCTAGAGAAAAATAACTACTTTCTACTAGCAGACACTTACCATATTCTGTTGTTATTTACTAATAATGTTTTCAATCTTCTCAACAGAGGAAAACCATCCAGTTTCCTGATTTCATTGTCAGAAAAATCAATAGCATCAAACTGGTCTAAAGTAGCACCTAGATTTTCAATTACAGGAATTTTATACCCTATAAAATGAAAAAATAAAATAAAATGAACACAAGTATCAAGCAAAGAAGTTGAAACACTATCATATTTACAAGTAACCTTAAAACACTAACAATATTCATGGTAATATGACCGAAGGGTTTCATTCATTCAAAAATATTTACTTAGGACCTACACGGGCCAAACACTGTGCTAGGTACTGGAAATCAAATGTCAAACAAGACACTCACAAGTCCCTGTGGCTATGAAGCTTACAATCTAGCAGTAGACATGAAGATGCTGATGCTGTAATACTAGTAGCTACCATTTATAGGAATCTTTACAAAGTGCCTTGCACTATTCTAAGTAGTATACATGATTTTTCTCATTTAGCCCCGCAAGCCAAGTTTTTTCATGACCTTTAAAAATAAAATGAGGCATGATGTTAATAATAGGGTGGTATATGGGAATCCTGTATTTTATACATGATTGTTCTATAAATTCACAACTTCTCTAAATAAAACAAAGAAACTGAAGCTCTATGATTTAATCATTTAATCAAGGCCCCAGAGCAAGCTACACTTCAAGCTGCATACTATCAGTACCCAAGCCTTTTTCATTCCATGTAGACAACAGTTCTCAACCTCTTTTGCATTCCACCAGGCTCGATTCAAAGAATTATCAGAATATTCTCCTGATGTGATAATTCCCAGTTACTTCACTCCCCCCAGTCCCAATTCAGAGCTGAAAGTCTATTGTTTAAACACACTGAAGCACCCTGTAAAACATTCACTCAAATGCTCATGATTTGTCTATGGGCGTAATTATTGTGCTAAGTGCTAGGAGAAGAAAAGAAAGAAATCTAGCCAGTTTATTAGAGTACACAATTCAGAACTGAAAGAAATACATCCAAGTACTGCACCAAAGTAAGTGTTCTCAACACTGGGAGCACCTCAGAAAAAAGAAGGTAAATTGAAGATGGTGAGTTACTCTTGAACTGAATCTTTCTCTAAGGAAGGTGATATCAACAAAATAAAAGCATTGGGATTTCCCAAAGGTCAGCAAGGAATCTAATCAGAAAACAGAGCCCAAAGAAGAGGTGCTCTTGAGACCTGTCTCTCCTGTGGGAAAATCTCAGGCCAGGACTGGATCATCCTATCCCCAGATAAGATCACATCCTTTCTAAAATAGTCCCGGAAATGCTAAGTAGCTACCTGCAACCCCAATTTCTGACCAGGATTTACTAGCGCTGAAATAGCCACAGGAATCTCAACAGTTCGGAGAGCACCCTGTGGTGGTGGCTGGAAACATATCCCTGAAACAAGTCTTGGTGAAACAGCTGGATCTTTCTATATGTTTTGATAAAAGGCAAATATAAGACAAAGTCAAGAAGAAGAAAATATTGGGGAAAAGAAACAATCGTTTTTGTTCCCAAAATTGGTTTCCCTCGTCATAAGCTGGGGGTAATTACCACACGTCCTATCTACTCTCACGTCATTTTTTTTAAGGAGGTACGGGACATTGAACCGGGGAGCTCGTACATGGGTAGCAGGCGCTCAACCACTGAGCTACATCCGCTCCCCTCACAATGTCATTTTAAAGTATTTACCAAGAGCCAACCACTCGCCTGGCACTAGAGTTTACAACCATTAATAAAATATATTTTTCCCGCCCGCAAAGAGCTCGGATTGCGAAACAACCCAAACAAGGTCTAACAGAGGCCCGCAGGCATGGGCGAGGAAGCAATGAGTTCAGCCGCGTGCGTGTGTGTAGGAGACAGGCAAAAGAAGACTCCGAAGTGCCTAACGGGAAGCTCTTTTGGCAACAAAGGCAAGAAGCACCTCTAGGCGCCGGCCCACAGAACACGACCAAGCAGGAACCGCGCTCGGCCCGGGCCATCCTGGCACCTAGAATCCAAGCCCGAGGGGGACGCCGACACGAGGCCAGTAAAGGCCCAGGGACGGCCGCCCGCGGCCGCGGACTCACCCCGTAGGTCCAGCTCGCGGTCCCGCACGGCGTTGGTGTACTGCGCCGCCTGCTCGATCAGCTCCGCCGTCAACTTCACCATCCTGCCGCCTCCCGCTTCCCTGGACTTCCCAGGGCTTCCCCACGCCGTGGCCCGCTGCCGCCCGCCAGCGACACGTCCCAGCGTGCCCCGCGCCCGCCGCCAGGCAGCACCAATCGCAGCCGGCGCGTGCGCACGCAGCTCGATGGCCAGGCAGAAGCAATCGAAGTGTCACGCCTCCGGACTTGTTCTTTCCTTAGGTCTTGGCGCTCGTTGAGAACGCTTGCGGTTTTGGGTTTATTCCTGGACGTATCTAGGTCTGGAGGGCCCCTGATTCCAGAGATTTGCATCCCAAAGTTAAGCAAAATGTGAAAGCACCCGAGTGGCACTTTCTCATACATGCGTGCAATGTGGAAGCTGGGAGAGCAAGCCATGACCATTCTCACTCCATCCGGGAGGGCGGGGACTCCTGGGGTCCAGTGAAAGGTCAGGGACTTAAGGTCCTGGTCCTGGGCTTTGGTCACTGAGCTACAGTGTGGGAAGCGGATCATGGTCACTCCCGTATGTACAGTCTGCTGGGACTGACCCTCTGCCGGACGCCCTACTGGCACCAGCAGGACTGGGTTTGCGTTGTCAAAAGCCAAATCAGAGTGGATTTTGCAGATGGTAGCATTTATTCGGAACACCTAAAGTTTTGCTGCAGCAAGGGAACCT
>JAQZBX010091766.1:0-12351 GCA_029593785.1 Cabassous unicinctus
GGACAACTTTCTAGAAAGACACAAGCAGCCTACATTGATGAAAGAAGAACTTGATGCACTAAACAGAACAATCACAAGCATGAGATTGAATTAGTCATCAAAACCTCCCAACTAAGAAAAGCCCAGGACCAGATGGAATCACAGGTGAATTCTGCCAATCACTCCAGAAAGAACTAACACCAATCCTTCCTGAACTCTTTTAAATAATGGAAAGGGAGGGAACATTACCAAACTTATTTGATGATGCCAACATCACCATAATACCAAAGACACATAAAGATGGCACAAGAAAAGAAAACTGCAAACCAATCTCTCTAATGGATCTGCATGCCAAATTCCTCAACAAAACACTTGCTAAACATATCTAACAGCATATCATATGAATTGTACACCATGATCAAGTGGGTTTCATGCCAGGTATGCAAGGATGGTTCAACAGAAGAAAATCAATCAATGTAATACACCACATTAACAGATCATCAGAAAAAAAAATCACATGATCTTCTCTATTGATGCAGAAAAAGCATTTGAAAAAATACAGCATCCTTTCTTGATAAAAACACTTCAAAAGATAGGAATAGAATGAAACTTCTTGAACATGATAAAGGGTATATATGAAAAACCCAAAACTAACATCATTTTCAATTGTGAAATGATAAAGACTTTCCCTCAAAGATCTGGAACAAGACAAGGATGCCCACTGTCACTGCTCTTATTTAACATTGTTTTGCAAGTACTTGTTCAAGCACTTAGGCAAAAATAAATAAATAAATGGCATCCAAATTGGAAAGAAAGATGTTGAAATCTCACTATTTGCAGATGACATGATCCTATGCAAAGAAAGTCCTGTAAAAGCTGCAAAAAAAGGTTCTAGAGCTGATAAATGAGTTCAGAAAAGTGGCAGCAAAGGAGATCAACATGCAAAAATCATTAGCCTTTATGTACACCTATAATGAGCAATCTGAGGAGGAAATCAAGAAAAAATTCCATTTACATGGAAACTAAAGGAATCAAAGATCTAGAAATAAACTTAACTAAAGTTGTAAAGGACTTTTACACAGATAACTACACAACATTGTTAAAGGAAATCAGAGAAGACCTAAATAAATGGAAGAATATTCCCTGTTCATATTTGGAAGACCAAACATCATTAGGATGTGTGTCCTGCCAAAATTAATTTACAGATTTAATGCCTTCACAATAAAAATTACAAAAGCATTTTTTAGTAAATTGGAAGAGCTAACTATGAAATTTATTTGGAAGAGCAAAGGGCCCCGGATAGCCAAAACATATTGAAAAAGAAAAACAAAATTGGAGGAATCATGCTACCTAAATTTAAAGCATACTACAAGTGACAGTGGTCAAGACTGCATGGCATTGGCACAAAGATAGATATACTGGCAAATGGAACCTAATTGAGAGGTCTGAAATTGATCCTCACACATATGGTCAACTGATATATGGCAAGACCACCAAGCCCACTCAACTGGGACAGAATGGCTTTTTCAACATATGGTGCTTGGAGTACTGGATTTCCATAGCCAAAAGAATGAGAGAGGAACACTATCTAATGCCCTATACAAACATTAGCTCAAGATGGATCAAAGATATGAACATAAGAGCCAAGACCATAAAACTCCAGTAGATAATGTAAGGAAGCATCTATGAGATCTTATAGTAAGAATGGTTTAATAAATTTTACACTAAAATGTGAACAATGAAAGAAAAAATAGATAAACAGGACTGCCTCAAAATTAAAAACTTTTCCACTTCAAATGAGTTTGTAAAGAAAATGAAAAAGCAGCCTATTCAAAGGGAGAAAATATTTTGTAACCGTTTATCCAATAAGGGCCTAAATAAAACATATATAAAGAAATTCTACATCTCAAAAATAAAAAGACAAACAACCCATTTTAAATATTGGCAAGAGATTTGAATAGACAATTTTCCAAAGAAGAAATACAAATGTCCAAAAAGCACATGAAAAGATGTTCAACATCACTAGCTATTAGGGAAGTGCAAATCAGAATTATGAGATATCTTCTTATATCAGTTAGTCTGGTAGCTATTAAAAAAACAGAGAACTGCAGGTGTTGGAGGGGATGTGGATGAGTGGGAACATTCTTCCACTGTTGGTGGGAATGTAGAGTGGTGCAGCCGTTGTGGAGGATGGTTTAGTGGTTCCTCAGGAAGCTAAATATGGGACTGCCATATAACAGAGCCATCCCACTGATGGATATATATCCAGAAGAATTAAAGGCAAGGCTGGAGGAAGAAACAGGTGAATTCAGTGGATTGTGGATCTGTGGTTAAAAATACAATGATGGGAATGTTCATTTGACAAATATGGCAGGGGAGGGTTACTGGTGAAGGGCATTGGGGCAGGGGTTATGTGGGGTAGGGTACACCTAGGGCATGCTTCTATGGAATATGAAAATGTTCCTCTCACCATAGTATGTTATCTCAGTGTGTTGAGACCCACACAATAAACAAATAAACATTAAACTCCCATTCCGGAGTTCTGAATTAGAGGGGCAAGAATCTTTTGAGAATGTAGGCAGAGTCTAACAAAAGAAAACAGACCAATATGTCAAGTCATCAATATTAATGCATGTAACAATGAACCTTATTTCTCAAAGATTGAAACTTATCATTTACCATATGTTCCTGGGGGAGAGGAAGAAAATAATAGAATAGATGGAACATAGGACATTTTTAGGGCACTAGAATTGTTCTGCATGACCTTTCAATGACAGGTACAGGCCACTTGAAATTCTGTCAAAACATATAAAAGTGTACAGTGCAAAATGTAATCTATAATGTAAACCATTAACTGTGGTTAATTGCAATGCTTCAATATTTGTACATCAGTTGAAACAAATGTTCCGTACTGGTGTAAGATGTTATCAGTAGGGGAAAATGTGAGAACGGGAGGGTTGTGGTATAGGTTAATCCCCTACATTTTCTATGTGACATTTCTGTAACCTAAGGATACTTTGAAAATAAATCGAAAAAAATCAGACACTAGGGGAGCATAAGAAGAAATCATCACTGTACATAAAAGATAACATCTTATGGTAATGAAAGACATGCAAAAAATTATTTTAATTTTTATAATTTTTTAATTTTTGTATTTTTAAAATATTTTATTTTTTATTATTTTCATTCATATATCTTTTTCACTTTATTTTTGGGGAGATTCTGCATTGCAGAATGGTCACAACTGTGGCAGGGGAGGAACACTGTTGATGGGTGTCAGGGAAGGAGGATGTATGGGGAAGGGTGCAACTGGGGCATGCCTTTAGAGAATATGAACGTGTTTAAGTGTTCATGGGGTATTGTCATGGTGGGTGGAGACACACACAATAACCAAAATTATATTGAATTCCGATCCTGAAAAGTCCTGCTACATTCTCTAATAGAACAGCAAGAATCCCTGCAGTACATGGGCAGTTCCTAGCGAAGGAAGACAGACAAATACACCAGGCCCTTGACTTTGATCATTCTACATCTTACCCTACTTCTTGTGAAATTGAAACTTAGCTTAGTATTATATACTGCCTAAGAGTTATCTCCTGAAAGCCTCCTTGTTCCTCAAATGTGGCATCTCTCTAAGCCAAACTCAACATATAAACTGACTCCTTTCCCTACAGCATGGGACAAGACTCCCGGGGATGAGCCTCCCTCCCACCAAGGAATTATTACCAAGCTCCAAACAACGATGCATATGGAAAAAGACTTTGACCGAAAGGAGGAAATATTAAATACAAATGAGTTTTTATGACTAAGAGATTTCAAATTGAGTTGGAAGTCATTCCATAGGTTATGCTTGTGCTCCTCTCAGGAGGATCTCACTGAATGTCACAGTAAATACTGCCTCAAGCAGGGGTGCTCTTATGTGCTCTAGAGACCTCTAGAGAGTACAGGCAGGGCAGACAATCTCAGGGATTAGGCACCCTGTCTTTGGGCCTTACCTTGGAATATATTTTCCCTAATGTAACAGAGTTAGACTCATTTAAATTTTCTTATTCAAGGCACTTTTCCTTCTTTTAGTTGAACCTATAATTTACACTTTAAACATTAAATATATGTACAAGAGTCTTAAATCTTCTGGCTATTCATATGCCAGTTGAGCCCTGAATCTAGCAGATTTGCAACACCCACTCTCCAGTTCATCGAACTCACCAAGGACAGCTGTTAAATTGATGATGATGGACAACACCCATCCCCCAAAACGTAGAGTACCTACAACTGCAAGCAAGACAGTTCCATCCACCTGCCCATGGGATCTAATCTCCCTCTCAATCAGAAATAGAGTGGGCATCAACATCCTAAATTCCTCAAGATTGAGGAATGAACAAGCCTAAGGGAGGAATGCAACTAAGGACTAAGGTAGATTTATTATTACTCTAGCAATGGAAGAACTTGTACATTGATATAAAGGCAGTGGTCACCAGAAGTTCTGAGGGGAAGGAGAGGGAAGAATAGACGTGACATTGGGCATTTTTGTGATATTGGAATTGTTCTGAATGACATTGAAATGATGGATAAAGGCCATTATATATTTTGTTAAAACCTATAAAAATGTGTGGTTGAAAGTGTAAACTATTGACTATGGATAGTAGCAATGCTTCAATATATGTTCATCAATTTTAACACATGTACCACACTAATCAAAGATGTTGTTAGTGGGGAAAATCATGGGAGAGGGTGGGGTGGTATATATGGGAATCCCCCTATGTGTATGTAATCTAAGGCATCTTTAAAAGTAAAAAAATAAAATAAAAATGTAAAGAGAAGATATAGCATGATGGTAAAAAGTAAAAAATAAATGAATAAATAAAATTGGATTCTTGACGAATCAGTTTATTATTATTTTTTTTTTAGAAAAGACTTTGTAAGGCATTTAATAAGTCCTTAGCAATTTGGGTGGCTTTTTTTCTTTTTGGAAACATCCCTGCCTGTCACATTTGCAGGGTCCCTTATAATATCTTCTGGATTTTCCAATTTAGCTGCCTTAATCCAACTTTTTTTTTTCTTTCTCACCCAGACTCAAAGCAATGTATATATTGAAAAAGATCATACAATCCTGGAATGTAAGTTTCAATTAGAATTTTACATCTCTCATAGTAATTTTGGATCCATTTTAGAATTAAGATATTGCTTTACACTAGCCCTGAGCTCTGCTCTTGACCAGGACTGAAAGTGATGAGGTGCCATTTCAGCCATCTCAGGAGGTCTGGCCTTATGACGCATTTGCTGAGATTTGATTAGACCTTCTGGGAAGGATGCTTTAACCCTACAATACCGGACGTCTACTCCTGGGCCCTTTAGCCCACTCCTTCCCACACTTCTGCCAAACTCCCTTCATTGCCTCCCAATTTGCAGCCCTGCTTTCCGCTCCAAGTCCCATCTCCCTTTCCCACCCTCCATCTTTGCATGGGCCACTCCCTATACCTGGGACCTCTTACCCACCTGTTTTCAGCTCCACCCCCACCATAGCCTTTAATGTCCTATAGCCCCTGTGCCTGTTACTTTCCCTTCACCCACTAACTCCCCACCATCACCAAACCCTCCATGCCCATGACCCCAGTATCCTTTATACCCCCAGAATCCAACATGCCCTATACTCTTAAATTCCTTGCCCACATTTCCTCCTTGTACACCTAAACCCTGTGGTACCCTTTCACCCATCCAACGCTTTACCCATGCTGTGCCTTTTAGCCTTCTGTCCTCTGTCCCCCTGAATTCTCTATGCTCCCCATGCCATTAGACTCTCTGATCCTCAACTTATTCCTTGGGTCCTTTTCCTCATTTTCACTCCATTCTATCCCACACCCACACAGTGTCACCACCCCCAACACTCCCACATCTCTGCTATGTGTCTAGACTGAAAATGCTCATGCTCAGTTCTTGCAAATGTGGCACATTCAACTCACTGTCCTTTTTGGCTGTTGCAGTATTTAAAGGACTATGAAGGGTGGTAAAGTCCCCCTTTTAAGGCATTCATAAGTCTGGAGACACCACTATTCTTCTAAAAATGGAGCCATGGTCAAAATATATATGCATAGCAATGCAACTGGAAAAAGTCCTCAAATGAAAGGGGGAAAAGATAAAAACAAATGACTGTATATGGCTAAGAGACTTCAAAGTGACTTGGGAGGTCATCCCAGAGGAAACACTTATGCACATCTCAGCAGGATCTCGTAGACATCCAAAGTGGACACTACCTCAATCAGTGGGGCTCATGAGGGCTCTGGAGACACTCAGGTCCTATGGTCAGGGCAGATAGTTCTGGAACTTGTTGCCTTGCCAGTGAGCCCTACTTTGGAGTTTGTGCTCCTGAGAGTGACAAAGTTGGACTCAATTATGTCTTCCCTGCACATAGCTCATCTGTCCCTTCTATTCAAACCTATTCTTGGTGCTGGAGTTTGCAGGTATAAATCCAGAGACTCGAGTTTTTGGGCTATCTATGTGCCAGCTGGGCCTGGAATCTTGGCAGAGTTACAACACCTACTCTACAGCACATTGGACTCACCCAGGACAACTGGCAGGGAGATGATGATGGGCAATGGCCATCCAAGGGAACAGAGAGAGTCTGTAGCTGCAGGCAGGAGAGCCCCATCCATCTTCCCCATAGGATATAAGCCCCCTCTCAATTGGAGATGGAGTGGATGTCACCATCCCAGAAACCTTGGGATTGGGGGCAGAGCTATGGACTAGGGTGGACTTACTGGTATTCTACTACAGATGTATTGTGATTCTAGCAATGGAAGAAATTACAACATTGATGTGGAGCCAATGGCCACTGGATGTTCTGAGGGCAGGGAGAGGAAAAAACAGTTGTAATTTGGGGGCTTTTTCAGGACTTGGGACTCATCCTGAGTGTTGTAGAAATAAGAGATATAGGCCATTTTATATCATCACTTAACATGCAGAACTGTGCGGGAGAGAGTGTGGTCTACAATGTGACCTATGGTTCATGCTTAATGGCAAAGCCCCAGGATGCGTTTATCAAATGCAATGAATGTGCCACACTAATGAAAGATGTTTATGTGGGAGTGTGTGGGAGGTGTGGGGAGTGGGGCATATGGGAATCCCTATATATTTTGGGTAACATTTATGTAATCTAAGTATCTTTAAATAAATTTTAAAAAAAGAGTGGTTGAGCTTTCCTAACCTTGAGGTTAGTGAATTGAGGTGCAATTCTACTGCCTTTACATAATCTTCTAAATGTACGTAACAGGAAAAGAGGTAGCAGTTATAACTGTGAAACTCTGGCCTTAAGAAAGATAAATAAATGGATTTTGACTTGTTATGAGATCCTTGGCATCTCCTCTATGCTCTGTCCCACCCGCCTGCTTCCTGGGACCAGAGAGCCCTGCCTTGGTGGTGCTGGTGGGGAATGGGTTCTTCTAAAGCTCACACCTATCCCTTCTCATCACAGCCCCTTGGGAAGATGCCAGGGAATCTTGGAAAACATTCATGAGAAAGGAGCAAGCCTGCTCCAGACAGAGAGAGCAAAGCAGCTTGGGCAGCATCTGCCAGAGGCAGTGGTTGGGAGACTGGACCATGGAAACGGAGGAAGCACAGACACTGAGGGGCAGTTGGGGAGACACTGGTAAAAGACCCCAGTGCCCCCCAAATAGGCGAGCAAACTTGTGTGCAGACAGACTTTGCAGTG
Organism: Cabassous unicinctus; assembly: GCA_029593785.1. Lineage (NCBI taxonomy): Eukaryota > Metazoa > Chordata > Mammalia > Cingulata > Chlamyphoridae > Cabassous > Cabassous unicinctus. The sequence goes on from JAQZBX010091766.1 coordinate 7,685, forward strand.
CCCCTCCTGGAATTTAATTTTGCAAAGGTAAAAAGGTGCAGTTTTTTCTTGATCATGATTCAGGTTACTTTTTCATTATTAGAATGTGTCTTCCTTATTTCAACCAAATTCAGAGATCATTCCTGTATAGCAGCATTTTACCACTGGCTTTTGCTTAGGCTCAAACACTCGCACAAAATTCCTAAGGAGATGGTCATGAGGCATCAGCAGGACTATGATAAGGCTGACCACACCAAGGGATTACAAAGGTCAGGACTGAAAATTCTGTGGGGTTTAGCAGGGTTCTGGATGAGATATCTGATGTGCTGTGACTTTTCATCCCTGCCCCCAAAAAGGGTCAGGCTCATCCTTTATCTCAAGTCAGAAAGAGAATACACTTGGGAGCCAGGATTTGGGGGAACTTACCCTCCTAAGTTTCTAAAGGACATGAGGACAACAGAAGGATCTCTTGATGGCTGAATAGTAGGAAAAACTGCCACCCCAGGATTTGCCAGGACAAAGAATGTGCAAGTCTTTCCCATGGGATGGCTGTGGACCACACGTGAGAAAGCTCAGTGGTTTGGTCTTAGATCTTGTACAACTTGCCCACTTGGAGACTTTCTATGGGCACTTTTCTCTCTTAAAAGCTCTGCCCATCATTTGCTTGATGTCAAACTTATAGACCACCTGTCACCTGGTCTGCTGTGGACACATGGGCAGGTGTTTCACAGACTTCCCAGCCGACTGGCCTTTGATGCCTGCCCTGAGGAGGCACTGGCAGGGACTGGAGGGGGAGATGGGGTCAGGATGTGTGTCTCTCCCTGGCTGATGACCCTGACTGCTGGGCTCAGGAAACTCAAACCCCCCCATTCTTGTCCATCAGCCCTGGGAGGGGAGTATGGGGGGCAGAGCAGCTTCCAGCTGTGGTTCATCTCTGTGATGCCTCAACATTCCCTTTGAGTGAAATGTCAGAGTGGATTCTTTATCCTCACTGTACCTTGGCTAACAGAAAGGTATATAAAATAAGCATGTCTCAAACAATGGTATCTTAGATACCCTTAGGAGCTCTAAAATTCTGATACAGAATGAGCCTGTTTACTTTTATTGTACATTATGGTATATGTCCTAGTTTCATGTAATTTAATCCAATTATGTAACAGGCTTTACTGAAATACAGTTTACTGAGATTTAATTAACATCATGTAAACTTCACACTTCTTAGACGTTCAGTTCTGTGAGTTCTGATGAATGTATATAGTCATGTAGCCACCAGCATAATCTAGGTAGAGAACATTTATATTACTCCAAAGATTTCTGATCTATTTGAAATCTTTACCCTCCCCTCACATTATACCCTGGAATCTCTGATTGTATTCTTTCTTTTCATATTTTTCTTTTTCAAAATGCCATAGAAATAGAATCATACAGTATATATATAACATTTTGAAACTTGTTTCTTTCACTCAGGATATTTCTTTGATAGTCACTCATGTTGTTGCATGTATCATTAGTTTGTTTACTTTTATTTCTGTGTATAAATTCATTGTATGGAAACACCAGATGGTTTATACATCTGTGATGGTTGAGTTCATGTGTCAATTTGGCTGGATTATGGTATGCAGTTGTTTGGTCAAGCAAGCGCCAGCCTTATTGTTACTGTGAGTTTAGATGGATTTAAACCATTAGTCAGTTTATAGGATCTACTGTTGATTACATCTACAATCAACAAAGGATATTGCTTTCAGCAATGAGAAGAGTCTTCTCATCCAATCAGTTGAAAACCTTAAAGAGAGAACTGAGGATTTCAGCAGTCATAAAGAAGAATTTCTAGCTGTCCTTCAGCCAGTCAGTATCTCCTGGGGAATTCAACATCACCTTCATCAAGTTTCCAACTTGCAGCCTGCCCTCCAGAATTCAGACTTGCCAATCCCCATCGTGGTATGAGCCAGATTTTGTAATAAATCCCTTAATATTTACGCACATACATATCCATATATCTTGTGTCGAGTATATTTCTCTGGAGACCTCTAACTATCCTAATACATCATCCATCAACTGTTAGATATCTGAGTTGTTTCCAGCTTTGGAGGCTATACCATGATGCTATGAGCATTCCATGTAGGTCTTTTCTGGGAGGTGTACATTCCTTTTTATTATTTTTAAATACAAATATTTGATATGCTAAAATTGTATTTTTTGCAGTTATTTACTCTCTGGATTAGAATTTTTTTAAAAATTTTACCTTATTCTCTATATTCATTGCTTTTTTAAAATGTGTTACTGGTGATTGAACCCAGGACTTTGTACATGGGAAGCAGGCACTGAACCAGTGAGCTAAACCTGCTCCACAGATAAGAATTTTAGATTCCATCTAAAACCAGGCCACAGAGTTTTACAAAACTCTTTAGATGGTACAAAAACAAAATATGTGAGACCCACTGATATATCATGAAAACCCAAAATTCTGTCATGAGAAGAAGCTGTAGCTTTAAACACTCACCAACATCAGAGGATAGTGGCTCTATTAGACTAGTAGTCCCATAGGAACTTTCTGGATCCCCATTACCTATTTTCACTCTTGACTTAAGATCATTGCAGAGATAAAAACTTTGGATTAACCAAGAGGAGAAACACAAGGGTGTAGCCTTTATTAACTCACCAGCAACAGAACTCAGATTGGGTAGGTGTAATGCAAAAATATGACATGGCATATCAGTTACTGTCTGGATTGCTTACTAGGTGAGGAAATTCACAATATGCCCACTGGGAATTTTTATCCTACTTTAAATTAAAGTGGAATTTAAAAGGGCAAAGACAAAAAATTAATATTTTCTTAATGTACCTCTAAATTCTCCTTGAAAGCATACAAACTCATGCTATGTGATAAATATAGGTAAGTGCAAATAAGAAATGAAGGGAAGGATAGAATGAAACTTGTGCTGCTGTATTAGAGTCCAAGATATCAGATGAATGTGTATGCACCCACAGATGTATAGATCCAGAAGAAATTACACAAATGTTTGCAAATATTTATTTCATAATTCTGTCTGCTTAGAGGGCCTAAGATCAGTGACAGCCAATAACAGTGAACATGTTCACATCCAGGACTTTATTTTTGATACCATTGTCTAATCAAAGTCTTTTTGGAGAAATGGATGATTCAGGTCTGGAGCAGGAAAAATATGAGATGAGTCTGGAGCATCTTGTAGTGCCAGAAATTAAGGAAGATCTCAAAAAATAAAAATTGGGGGTTATAACAAAGAGACCCAGGTTCTAATGTGAAAGATTTCCCAATGGGCAAAGCAGGAAAATACTGAGCAAAAAAATAAATTGTACGGCATTAGATTATTTATTATAAAATAAATATAGATAAGTACTAAGGTGAATAAATAATTTAATAAATCAATAATGGAGACCTCTTCCTTGCAAGAGATCAAGTAATATATGAAGATACCCAATGGGAAGTGGACTTCAGTCAACACCACTACCTCCCCAACACACACACACACACACACACACACACACACACACGTACAAGTTACAGTCCTTCCCTCTCTTCTCTCCATGCTTCAGTTTGGTGTGATCTGAGTAACTTCTTTCTAAAAAATAGAGTAAGGAAAGGGATATCTAGTAAATTTACAGTGGAAAAACCTGGCAAACCCTACCTTAACCAACTGATCAAGGTTATCATCACAAGTTATAAATTAATTGTATGAAAACCCTGGTATGATATTGTTGAAGACTGAATCATATCCCCCACAAAAGGCATGTTCATGTCTCAACTACTTACCCTGTGGGCCTGAGCCCATTTAAATATAGGACCTCTGAAGATGTTCTTAGTTAAGGTGTGCCCAAACTAAAGGAGGGTGGGCCTTAAACCAATATGGTTGAAGTCCTTATAAGCACAGGAAATTGGACACAATAAGAGAGGCCAGGGAGAGCAGGCAGTGGAACCTGGAAAGAAAAGGAAAAGCAGCGGGATCTGCATTTCCATGTGATGGAAAATCCAGGATACCCCAAAGCTTGCCGGCCAGCCAGCCTTGGGGGAAGCAAGCCTTCCAGTCTCTGAAACCATGAGCAAAGAAATTCCTGTTGTTAAGCCAACCCATTGTATGGTGTTTGTTTATCAGCTGGGAAAGTAAAACAGATATGATGTGATGAGACGTAGTTGTCTACCTAAAAAAAAAAAAAAATCCCAGAAACCCAGCCTAATCCTGAGAAAGACATCAACCAAGCCCAAATTTAGGAACTTTCAAAAAGTGTCTGACCAGTATTGGATAAATCTGTAAAAGTCATGAAAGACAAAGAAAGACTGAGAAACTGTCCCAGAGCAGAGGAGATTAGGGAGGCCTGATGGCTCAATATAAAATGGTATCCTGAATCAGACACTCTAGCGATAAGAAAAAGGACATTTGTGTTAAAACTGGTGACATCCAAATAAAGCCTAAGATTTAATAGAAATGTACCAATATTGTCATCCTCATTTTGACAAATGTACCATGGTAATGTAAGATGTTGCTATCACTGTCAACTGGATGAGGGGTATATGAATTATGTTTGTAAATTTTCTGCATATCTAAAATATTCAAAATTAAAGTTTACCTTAAAATTATAATAGTTTGTAATTTAAGTACAAAACAAAGTGTTTTGATAATTTTCTATGTTTCCAATAATATCCAGGTTTTTTG
>JAQZBX010091767.1:0-12351 GCA_029593785.1 Cabassous unicinctus
TAGATCTATTGAGCACTATATATGAGAGGCACTATTCTCAATTTTCATATATTATATGAGTCAGTATGATAAAACTAAAAAGCAAAAATGTATGCAGGTGAACACAGCTGTTAAGTTACAGAGCATTGGGTCAAAATGAGGTAAGCTATTTTCAGAAATTGTTATCTCAATATTGCCAAATTTTATGAAAGCAGTTAGTGGCAAATTACTTGACATTTCTTCTTTGAAACAAAAAGATAGATATCTCTAGGGAAAAATTATTTTTTAGGGCTTTTCATTGTCAAAACAAAGTGATTATGCATATTTTTATTAATGGTTACAGTGTAAGACAGTGCATTTGCATCACAGATACCAACAGCATTCTTTACAATGTTTAAAATATAAATTGTAATTTGGAAGCCAGAACACGTACAAAAATGAACATATAAAGAACAAAACTAATTGACAAGTGAGAGGTAGTTCCAGTATTATCTGAGAGAATTCAAAAGAGGAGCTACCTGAGAATTTGGATTCTAAGATGGTGCCTAGAGAGAGATGAGGGAAAAAGCAAGATATTCCAGGCGGAGGAAGCAGCAGAAGCAGAATCAAAGTGAACAACATGTGAATGATTTGATTAGAACCCATAATCAGAGCTCTCATATCATGTCATCTCTACTAAAAATGGAATATGGACAGTGGAAGGAAAGCCATCCCTGTCAGATTATTTAGTTCAGCACATTTGTATAATTGTAAAGATATTTAGTATAAGAATTTCCCAGTTACACAAATATCACCAATAAAATATTGGTAAAAATGCATAATTATACAATATCTTGACCAGAATATCATCATATCAAACTATTGTCTTTTCCAACTTCAACAATCACACATACCATCTAGCACCATAAAAAAAATTGTTACATTGTTACATAAAAATTTATTGTAAAAAAAAACAAGAAAAATCAGAATTAGGTCATTAGAACACAGGTAATGGATGAAATTATAATTACTTTTGTTAGATATCTTTAATATTTGAAAAATATAAAAAATTGAAGGTTTTTAATTTATAAATCAGTTTTACATCCCATCTGTACTTTTCTCTCAGTTATATCTAAAGTAAACTCTAACGGTGGTAAAAAACCAAAGTATGTAATTAAAACACACAAGTAATATGTTGTTAAAATATGTTTATTGTGAAAAATTATCTGTAATTTTAAAAAGACTATTATTTTCTATATTTGGAGTCATAAAGCAATCTGGCAAATACACATAAAATTCCAAATAGCTTTCTTTAAAAATATGTATTATGTATTATGCATTATGCAGATTTATTCATGCAAACCTTCTGTACTTCAATATTTTAACTGTTTGATCATCCTGTGAACAGAGCGCACAGATGTTCTACTCCTCTCTCCATGTACTTTACTGTATTCCAATTTATGCTTTTCATACCCTTAAGAAAGATATCTAACAACTCTGAGGAATTCTCAGGGAGAGCTGGGATCCAAGAACCTCAGTTCCTAAGAAGTCACCAAATTTTATGTTATACAAATGTTTTCTATAGACATGTAAAATACACAACCATACACACACCATTTCTTTTCATTAAGTCTCTACAGAATTTAGTAGAGACTTAATTAAAAATATGTTTCCATAAAATTTGTTTCCTTGCCTCACTTTCTGGTTTGAAATCTCAGGAACATAGATAAGGACTTAAAAGCACAAAGAGTAAAGCTTACTGTAGAAGGGATCCATTCCTCTCTCCATGTACTTCACTCCATTCCAAAATATGTGAGCCATATAAATATTAGCCTTAATTTTATTTGTTAATTTATTGCATAGTATCTAGCAATTCTATGAAATTATCCCTCTCAGAAAAATTTCCTCATATTAAGTATGAAAATCATCTCTTGATCCCATGGAGGATTTATGCTTTCAATACCCTGAAGGAAAAATATCTAATAAGAATGAAGAATTCTCAGGGGGAACTGACATCCAAGAACATCATTTCATAAGAAGTCACCAAACTGAATATTAAACCAGTATTTACTCTACACACATAAATTAACACACACAGATACATATACATACATCCATTCTTTTAATTAAGTCTCCAGAGAACTTAATATAGATTGCCCTAAAATTTGTTTCCTTACCCGACATACTGGTTTGAAATCCCAGGTACATGAAAAAGGATTTAGAAGCAGAATGATTAGAGATTATTTTAGACAGAAATAAAAAGTGAGACTATCAGGTGGAAAATATATTCTGTTGTACTCCAATTGACTCCAAGCTAAAAATGTCATACTCAATTCTCTACACACATTTAAACATTTTGTATCATTTAACTTCAAACTTTTACGCAAATTGTCATTTATGCAAAGATTCTTTGCCTATTGCATGGTAGATGAGACCCTGTAATGAATACTCAGTAAACATTTTATAATTCTTTATAATACTACTACAGTTTCCTATTTATATATGACTACCCAGATAAAGATCCCAATTCTCAATTCTTATTTTCCCTTGACACCAGTTGTGTTCAAGTTATGGCCAATGCTCAAAAATAAAATTTATGTGTACAATTTCCCAGCATTGCCTTTAATAATAGGTTTTATCCTTTCTTTCTCTTCTCAAATTTCTCTTATGCAAATGTGATGATAAGCTATATTGTGTCTCAAGAATGAACAAAACATTCTAGAGATAGCTTCTGAATAAGAAAGAAACCACCCAGTTACCTCAAACCATAATAGCCATACCAGGATAATAATCCCAACGAACTTAAAAGAAATTCTGTCACACGAGCTCGAATGCTAAAATGAGATTAAAAAAACCCCAAAAACTTGTCTTGTTTTAACCAAAGTGATATTTGCCTTTACTGTAACCTGCCCAAATCACATCAAAATCAGTATAACTTTTGGCATCAGTAGTAGTTGCATGAGAGATACCTTTATTTAAGGAAAGTTGGAATTGGTTATCTGACCTTGCTGGGTCTTTGGAGAGAGAAGTGATCATTAAAGGATGCATATTGACAGCTCAGGACTCAGTTTTCAAACTTTAATTTCTCACTTGTGGTCACTTGGAAAGAAGTATGTATTAAAGATTGATCAATCACAAACTGAGTCTTGGATGATACAAAAAATATTGGGAGAATGTGAAATAGGAGTAATTGTAAAGTGGGATGGCCAGTTCTAACAACATTGGAGATCTCATAGAAACAAATGATAGGTTTAGAATTTAAATTCTCAGCTATTTCAGTATTAGCAAATCATGTGAGCATCACAATTAAAATGGATGTAATTGAGAAGATTATTGATGGTCCACATACTTACAAGCACTTGGTATTAGATTTAATTTTGTTTCATTTTTTAAAATTCTGCTGAATGTGTAGTTGTGTGACATTTATTTTAATTTGCAGTTCCCCGATGATTCTGGAAGTTATAAAGCATTTGCTTTCTTATTGGTCATATTCATATCCTCAAGTGAAATACCACTTGAGCTATTGCCCAAATTTCAAATGGGCTTTCTGCATATATCATATTAACTGCAGGTACTCTTTATGTATCCTGAGTATTGATCTTAGATATTTGTCAGATATTTAGCAGTATTATATTTTTTATGAACTCCAAAAATAGATATTCGATTATGTTTGTGAACTGTTCTTTTCCTCTGGGCATATTATATTGTATTGGATTCAGATATTTCACTTTTACTTGATTAAATTATGATTAAGGCTTTAATTGGGCCACATCAGTAAGGACATTGAGTCCCAGGCCACTTGGTTTGCAGGTGTGCAGAAGCCCCGGGAAGAGAGTTGAGCCATTTGCCTTATAGTTTACAGCTGACCTTGTGAAGAGATAGAGCAGCTGAGTCTGGAGAGAAATGAGCCCCCAAAGAGAGGCGAGACTTATCCCAGCCTACAAATGATATTGGAAGAAGCTGGGACCACTGAAACTTAAGAAGAAGAGGAAGGCTGGAACCTTGCAATGTCATCAGCCATCTTGCACCAACACATGGCAACAGATGTTGGTGAGGGAAGTAACTTATGCTTTATGGCCTGGTAACTGTAAGCTTCTACCCCAAGTAAATACCCTTTATAAAAGCCAACAGATATCTGGTATTTTGCCTCAACACCCCTTTGACTGACTAATATGGATACATATTTTTGCAAATATATTCTCTCATTCTGTGGGTTTCCTGTTCATCTCTGTTTGGTGCCTTTGGGTAAGAAGCATTTCTTAAATACATTCTAGTATAAAAAAAATTCTAAAAATTATCTAGTACTGACTATTTTTGTAATTTAAGTAATTTTGAACTCCTCCAAGATCACAAAGACTTTCTTTGATTTTTTTCTAAATCAGTCATTGCTTTAACTTTCACATTTGTGCGTGGAATCTATCTGAAAATTATTGTTTGCATAGTGTGATGTTAAGATTAGCAAAACATTTTGTCCTTATACATATCCAAATGGTAAAGTAGCTACTTTTGAAAAGATTATCTCTCCTCTCCATACAGCAGTGTCACATTTCTTATAAATGAGTAGACCATATAGTTGTATCTCTTTATGGACTTAATATTAATTTCCTTTGCTAAAAGCTTATAATTTAAAACTCGTTCAGCATTATTTAAAATATTACAACCATACTATATGTCATATTATGTACTAGTTCTGAGTTCTGCTTTTTTGTTTTTTATTTATTTTCTTGGTTTTGGTTAAAATTGCCTTGGCTATTTTTTTTTTCAATTGTTTTGTTTTGTTTGTGTATGTGTGGTTTTTTTAAAATTTTCATTTCAATAAAATAATTAGACTATGAATAATTACTTCAAAAGCACAACAAAAAACTAAAAGATTTTGATGTGTATTTCAATGATTTTATAGATCAGTTTCAAAGAGACTTCACATCTTTGTATTATGAAGATTTCTAATCAGTGAATATGGTATATCTCCTCATTGACATGTCTTCTTTAGTTCTTTCTAATAATATTGAATGTTTTGAGTATAGATGACTTCCAAATGATTTATTAGAACAATTCATCAACAATTCCATTTTATGCTACTGAAAATTATATATGATAAATATTATTCATATTTTTGCAAGACAATATTTATAAATACAACATGTGAATTCTATATTGACTTTCATCCACAGAAACTCCCAAGATCCACTTATTCATCCCAATAATTTAGTACTAAATCCTTTTGAATTGTTTTATGTATATAATCATGGCATCTCTGAACAATATTTCCTTAGGGGAGATTGTATTAAATATATACTTTAATTCAGGAAAATTTTCCCTAACTCAGATGTTCTCAACCAAGAGGGATTATGACCCCTGGGGATATCTGACAGTGTTGAATTATTTTGTTTACCACCTAGGAGGTGTTACTGGCATCTATAGTGTAGAGGACAGAGAACCTTCTAAATATTCAACAATACACTAGATAGCCCCCACAACAAGAAATCATCCAGAGCCAAATAACTGTAGTGCTGAAGTTGAGAAAAATCTTCTTTGATTATGGTTTGCTTATATTATTGCTATTATTATCAATAGAGTAACATATACCCTATTACTTTACTATATAATTTTATTGCTTGATTTAATTTCAAAATAGATTTTCTAAGGTTTTGCAGATATGTAAAAACATCTTCTGTAAACAGAGAAAGTCTTATTTATTTTTCAATAATTATATTTCCAAAAAAATATCTCTGTCTAGTTTCTTTGACTAACACTTCAGGGTTTTATAATACCATATAGTAGTGGAAGCTGGAAGCATCCCATCATTATTTTTGACCTCTCTTATTTTTACGTTATGTGAGAACTGAGCTTTCAAACCAACTTGAACCTTTCCATGTTATTAAAATGTGTATTAATTCCCACTTGATTCATGATTTTATCTGAAATGTTTTAAATTCTTTCAAAAGGCTTTTGTTCACCTCTGGGAATAATCATATTATGTTTTCCTAATGATATTAATATGATATATAATATTAATGAGCATACTAATAGTGACCTGAACTTAAATATCTGTCAGATGTGTATTTTCTTAATGGGGTCTAGGATTCTTTTGAAATTTAATTTGGAACTTTTGCACAAATATCCATAAGTTATATTGATCAAATATGGCCTTAATTCAGAATTCAATGACATATAAAAATAATTTGGTTCTCTTTTTGTCAATTTTAATAATCTTAATCAACTTATAGATCATTATAACTTATTATAGTGTTTTAACAAGATACTTCCATGAAACCACTTGATCCTACAGCTTGTGGAAGAGTATTTCCTTCAAACTGCCATTATTTCTTCTTCAGAAATAGTTCTGTGTAGCATCATATCTCTATTTAATTAAAAAAGATATGAGCCACGTGACATATTTTCTATTTTATTTACATAGCATTATAAAAATCACTTTTATAACTTTTGTTATATTTCTTATTAATATGTAATTTAATAGCTGCTCTTATCTGTCATTTCTCATTTGGTGTATTTGTGCTTTTTCCCTTTCTTGATAAAATTATATGTTGATTTTCTATTTTTCATAAAATATGGTTTTGATTTTTTATTAGCTTTACTGCTTTCCTTTGCTCTAAACCATTAATATCTACTTTTATATTGGTTATTTCCTTCTCTAATATTGCTTTTGTTTTTCTTTGTTCCATTCCTCTTGCCAGGGTTGGCATTTTAGGATGGTGTTGAGATCCTAGTTCAGGAGTGCCACTGTCCCCAAGTATTGTTTCTTTAATGACGGCTGATTTGGGGGACGTGAAGGAGTGGAGGGGATAATTGAAGTGTTGTTTCTTTAAAGTTTTGTAATTTCTTTTCCTTTCAAGGATCCTAAATATCCCCCTACCTCTTATTACTTGCCCTTCATGGTGCGGTTTCCAAAGTGGATGTACGTATTCCATTGTATTAGTGCTTATGTCTTCCATGGGATGATTAGCTGTCCAAGATTGCTCTTCCACTTCCATGGGTATTTTATGTCCTTTATCTTTTGTCAATCATCTGAACAAAAAGTTCACTTTATAAACTTAGGGTGTACTTTCTCTTTCTGGTGATTTTTGATCCATCATATTTCAATGGCTATGACTTGCTTCTCTCTTCCATTCAGTTTTCCTCTAACTGCCTTCTATGTTGTAGAACTGGGAAAGAGCTTAGTGGATATTGGATATCTGGATGTTCTCTAGCATACGTTTAGGGTGAGGGCATGCTTTGTAAAGTTTTATTTGTTCTTCTTACTATTCCTTATTGTTTATGGAGGATAGACCATGAATTTAAGATAGCAGGAAACCACTAACTCAGATAACTAAAATTCCCTCTTCTTTGATTCACTTCTCAAAGTATTGGTTGAACTGGGATCTCCCCTGGAAGTTCTATCTGGGGATGAATCTGCTTCCACACTTATCCTGGGTGTTGGCAATATGCATGTCTGTGTAGCTCCATGACTGGTGTATCTGACTTTTTATTGGTTCACATGTAATTCTTGATTTAAACCATGGCTAGGTAGCCCAAAAGTCTATGCTCTTACTTCTCAGGCTAGTGCTACTAGTTAGTGACACTTGGCCTACTCTTAATACCCCAGAGTTTTTGCATGTTCTTATATCCATTTCCTGCTCCTTTCATATATCACAAATGTCACAAGAATTATATATTTTTGAACTGCATTGCTGACTAGCCAAAAGAGCTAAAATTTCATTATTATGCTCACACAATTTTGTATATAGCTCTATCCTAAGAAAAATTATACTCAACTCATTTTTCTCCCCCACTGTAATTCACATCATCCTAATGAGTGCAAAAATCATGTCTCTTGTAGAGTCTAGGTAGACCTATATTAAATGGATGTTAAGTAAATAATTTCTGATTACATTTAGCCATGTAAACTTCTGGGATAAACATTAGCACTTAATTAAAATATCTCCCCACCCTCACCCAGTCCCCTGCAGGGAGAGGATTACTGGATCACAGGGAGTAAAAGAAATTTTAAATTTTTGTTGAAACAGTAATGGAGTGGTCCAACTAACTTAGCAAGGGCTATTAATCATAAAGTAGAAAATAATGACTCATGGTGAAAAATTTGTTTAGTGTTTTGTGAAAGTTAATTCATTGAAGGATAATTTAAGTAAACTTGGAGTAATGAGATGAATTTTTTATTCAAGATTTTAAAATTTAATTTTTTACTCATTTTCTGAAAAAAAAAATCAAGATCTTTTGGTGTATGTCCTTCAAGGCTTATTCCACTTGCTGGTTCCTTAGAATACTCATTTATGCAATGAAGGGCTTTAATGAAGTGGCAATGGAGGTACAGAGCATAGCTCCTCCTTTGGATGAAGTCACTCTTTCCCTTGCTGATGGCTTCATGTAAATGAATACTCAGCTTCCATAAATAAGAGAGACTACAATCATGTGGGAATAAAAGTGGAAAAGGCTTTTGTTCTTTTCTTAGCTGAAGGAATTTTAAGTATGGTCTTGAGAATATAACTGTAGGAAAGAATCACTAACATCGACATGACCACAAGTGTTACAACTGCTGAAGCAAAGGAAATCAATTCTAGGAAATGATTGTCTGTGCACGAAATCTGCAGGACAGGTGAAACATCACATATGAAATGATCAATGACTCTGGAAACACAGAATTCCAGTTGCAGTCCCATGACCAACGGTGGAAAGGTGATCAGAAAGGCAGCTGTCCATGAGTTGAGTATCAGTTGGTAGCACACTTTGCTGCTCATCATGATGGGGAAATGTAGGGGTTTGCAGATGGCAACTTAGCAGTCTTAAGACATGGCAGCCAGAAGATAATATTCAATAACTCCTAACGGGAGGAAAAAGAATAACTGAGATGCACAAAATATTGTAGGAAATGATTTTGTTTTTAGTCACTATGGTAGTCAGGAATCTGAGAATACAGATTGTTGTCAGTGAGATTTCTAAGAGGGAGAAATTTCAGAGGAAGAAATATGTTGGAGTCTTGAATGGGGATCCAGCAGGGTGAGGAGGATTATGGATAGGTTTCTCATCATGCTTAACATGCAATTGACAAAGCAAAAAATAAAAATTATAATTCACCATTGCAGGTCATCTGTCAGTCCCAGCAGAATGAATTCTGTCTCTCTTGACTGGTTCTGCATTTTGGATTTGAGCCTTCTTAAATCTAAACTTATTTCAAAATCAGAAATAACAGCATTTTGGAAGCTACAGACATAGAAAAAAGAACATATCCAGAAATGGAAACAAGATTAAATAGTTTATCCTGTTTGACAAGGTAGATAATACCTAAAATTGCCCCAACCAACCTAGCAACCTGCCAATCACTGTTCCATTTCTCAAAGTTGTCTTTGTAAGAATATTAAGTTCTGTCTTTCTTTTCCCCATTTTGGGTTTCAGGAGTAAATTAAAATATTGCTGATAATTTGTAAATGAGTGAATTTTGCTTACACATTCTAATAGAGAAAATAACTATTATTTGAAATATATTTTCCATGAATTACAATAAATTATTGAAAAATTCTCATAATATATAAAAATTTTGCCAATGTCAATTTGCAATGCTTATTCAAAAATCTTTATCTCATAAAAAGACCTTTGAAAATCTATGGAAAATATAGAAATATTAAAAGTTAAATTTTCCTCTGAAAATGATGGCCTCTAATGCATGCCATTAACTATTTTACCTCCATGGAGGGCTTCACTATTCTTTTATATTATTTTCTCTAATTATTAATTTTCTCTTTTTCTAAATACATTAGTCTTCTCATAATCAGTTCCATTTAAACTCAACATTTGGAAATCTCTTCAAAGTATAGCTAATATTGTCCCAAATTTCAATGAATCTGGAGCAGAAATGTAGCTCTAGGGAAACAAAATGAAACAATTATTTTTAGATTTGATCTCACACTTGGATTCAGATTTTTAAAATCTTGAGTATTACTTCCATGTGGTTGTGAAGAACATATTAAAAAATTTCTTTAATGTAATTATCAAGGTGATTTTGAAAACTAGGCATAAAAAATTTAATGAAATCCTTTTATTAGTCAAGAACTCATATGGAAGTGATATTGAGTAGTCACTTATGATTCTAATAATATTATTTGGCATTCAAATTCATTGTTCTTAAACCTATAAGTAAACTTTTTCTTTGCAGATGGCAAGTCCCTTTGTTTTTCTTTTTGTCATGTTGCTGATTGTGGTCCTCACAACACAAAGTTTTTCAGTCTCATCTTGTACTTTCCCGTAAACAATCTGGAAATTGACCATTTCTGCAAGGAATCCTGCTTCTTGATAGTGGAGAAGGATTTTTTTCAGAGCCAAAATCTACATGTTATATGTGTTTATGTGCTCATTGATACTGGAATCACTATTTCCAGGTCCTGGCAGTGGGCTGAGGTGTGTTCACACACACACATGCACATACATACATTTTCATTTTATTTATATTTATTTAATGTATGTGGCCTAAGATGATCATATTTCCTCTAGAGTTATTTAAGTTTTTGTTCTCCCATATTTGAGTATCTTAAGATCATTTCAGTCTAGAATGATGTGTTTAGAAGTTTTGAGGCTGAACCTGTCAGTCAGCCTACAACAGGTTCTCCACTCAGAGCTCGAGGTGTTCACCAAGCCTCCTGTGATGGGCCGTAGGCTATAATCCCTGTCTCTTTGGATCCATGAAGCAGCCAAAAACACTGATCACTTTCTCCCTTTCTCAGTCATTGTTTATGAATGAGCAATTCCCAAAGGAAAAATGGGGCCCAAGTGCCAAACTTACTTCACTGGATCTCTATTGTTCCCTCTTTCCTGGTTTGGTAATTCTTCCCAATTTGTTATTTCTCCCATTAAAATATAGTACATGTTTTCACACTTTTCATCTCATCTGCCTGATATCCATGTGAGGCAGGTGTAGATTTGAGTTCTCTGAAATGACTTTCTTCACAGTGATGTTACTTGCATTTTCCACCCTAGTAATGAGGTTGAAACTCAATTTTTAATTGTTTCAGCCCAATTTCAGTAGGTTATTTTTCCTACTTTCGGTTTCAGAGGACATTTTTTACTTAAAACACATGCTAACATTTCTGACTGCAATTAATGTCTCTCAATTTGTGGCTTATATATTCCCTCATTTAATGGTGTTTTTGAAGAACTGATTTGTTTAGCTATTGTTTTCTACTAAAATGTCTTTAAACCTCAATTCTTAAATAATGAATTTGTCTCGAGTCTAACTTAATAATTATTGTCTCACTATTTGAGCACATTATTAAATGTTTTTTTCCCACAAAATTTCTGTTGAAAATTCATCTCCCAGTTGTGTATAGAATGTTTAATAAAGTCAAATGTAAATATGTAGCAATGGTTAGACTTGATGGTAACACATTATAATGAATGTAACAAACTCTGTTGATTGTTGATGTGATTGTTACTGAAATGATATGTCTAGGAAGATTAATGTTATTTGGAGGACAACAGAAGGATATTATTAGGAATGTATAACAATGATTTTGACAGTAGATGAGGATTGTGGTAGATAATATATAAACAGGAATATTCTTCTACTGCAGAATGTTAATATTGTGGTGATATGTGAGAAACATATAACTAATGTAATTTATGGACTACAGTTGACAACATTGTAATGTGTTTGCAGCAAAAACAAAATATGAACACTTTCATATTTCTATTATTTTGCCTTTTCACACTGTTTTGAAATTTTTTTTGGAAAATATTTTACTATGAACTCAATATCTCCTCAAATATACCAATCATCTGTTTAAGCTATACAATTAATTTTTATCTCAATTATTTTATTTTAATTTCAATATAACCTACTTTTCCCAAATCTTCACTCAATAGTGTCCTGTCTCCACATAAAATTGCCTTACCCTCTTTTTTTATGCTATGAATCATTTTTAATTATATTGTATGATTCTTCAACATTTTACAGTGTTTAATAATTATTTTTATTAGAAGAGTTTTATTTAATGTAGAAAATACAGACTTCTCATAGGCTCCTCAACTCATCATTAATGCTTTGCCCTAGTGTGGCAAATTCGTTACAATTGATGCAATGATAATATAATTGTTCTATGAACTAGAGTCCAAAGTTTACATTAGTTTTCACAAATTTGTCCTGTACATCCTATGCTTTTTAAAATTTTATTGTACTAATGTATCCCCTTTAAACCACATTCAAATATATAATGCAGTGTTGTTAATTACATACACAATGGTGTTCTACCATCATCACCACCCAGTACTACAAATGTTTTATCACCCCAAACAGAAGTTCTATACCAATTAGGCATTAACTTCCCCTTCCTTACTCCACACAGTCTCTGTTAACTTGTACACTAATTTCTGACTTAATGAATTTGCTTT
>JAQZBX010091768.1:0-12350 GCA_029593785.1 Cabassous unicinctus
TTTTTTTTTTTTTTTGGTGGTATAAGGGACCCAAAAGAAGTCCTCTGCTAGATCACCCCCTTCACCAACAGGACCCTAAATAGGCTCGTGGAAACTAATCAAGCCCTACTCACTTTCTGACCTCCCCAGGACTGCTGAAGCTTTGATGCTTGTCAATGCAGAGTGATAAAATTGGCTGACTCTGTCCCTTCTGGGACCCGGTCTCAGTGTCAGCAGGCTGCTGGTTAAATCAAGTTTGCTCAGCAGATTCGCCTCTCCCCTCAGGCTGGCACTGTTTCAAGCCAGCTTATCTACTCCCCAAAGCTATGAGGTGGTCCAGGCAGCCAAATCCAAAGAAGTTAAACCCTTCTCCACCTTCTGTCAGAGCCCTCCCTCCCTCAGAGTATGCTCCCTCATGCCAGCAGCTGGAGTCACAGATGTAGGATCCGCGGCTCCAGCTAACCATTTTCTGTGCAGGCGGGGCTCAGCTTTCTGTGTTAACCACCACAGGCAGTCTCAGAGTTCACGAATCTCCACCGATCACTCCATGCCGTTGATCTGCCCGCTGCTAGATGACCCAAGCTTCTTGCTCTGTACACCCACAGCACATACCCTTGGGCAGAACCCCATCCACAATTGGCCATCCCCAGAAATCTAGTTCGTGAGTACCCTCTAAATCGATGCCATCTTACCTCTCCTATATATATATATTAGAAGGTACCAGAGATTGATCCCAGGAACTTGTAAATGGGAAGCAGTCATTCAACTGCTAAGCTACACCCGCTCCCTTGCCACATATTTTTTATGAGACTTTAGTTAAGCTTCTTTGAAAATAAAAGGGAAAAAAATAAGATACTGGGGAACATACAGAAAAAATTGTAAATGCACACAATCTTATGGTGATGAAAGGCACAATGTAAAACACAATTTTGGCTTTGTTTTTTTAAATATATATTTTTATTTTTTTTAAGAAAAGGTATTTAGATTACATAAATGTTACATAAAAATATAGGGGTTTCCCATATGTCCCACTTACTACACCTCCCATATTTTCCCACATTAACAACATTTTCATTAGTGTGGTACATTCATTACAATTGATAAAAACATTTTAGAGCATTGTCACCAAGCATGGATTGTAACTGACATTGTAGCTTACACACTCTCCCACACAATTTTGTAGGTTATGGCAAGATATGTAATGGCCCATATCTGTCATTGTAATGTCATTCAGGAAAACTCCCAATTCCCCAAATTCCCCACATATTTCACCAGTATTTTCCTCTCCCTGCTCTCAGAAACTCTGGTGGCCCCTGTCTCTGACAGTGAAACAATGGCACAGTTTCTTCTATTGCTAGAATCACAACAATTCCACAGCAAAATACCAGTAAGTCTACTTTAGTCCATAGTTCATTCCCCAATCCTGAGGATTCTGGGATGGTGCTGGCCACTCCAACTCTAATTGAGAGGAATCTTTGATCCCATGGGGCAGGTGGATGGGACTCTCTTGTTTGCAATTGTAGATGGTCATTGTCCATCATCATCACCTTTTTAGTTGTCCTGGGTGAGTCCAATGAACTGGAGAGTAGGTATTGCAACTCTGTTGAATTTCAGGGCCCAGCTGGCACAAGGACAGTCCAGAGATTAAAGTCTCTTGGACATATACCTACAAACCTTAGCTTTGTTTTTGGAGAGGTTTTGGATTATAGAAGAGTTACAATTATGGTTGGGAGAATCCCTGTTGCAGGGTGTCATTGGTGGGAGATGTGTCGGGAAGGATGTACTCAGGGCACGCCTCTGTGGAATATGAATGAGTTCATATTGTCATGCAGTGGTATCTCAGTGGGTGGGGCCCCACACTATAACTAACAAAATATTAAATTCCTTTCCTGGGAAGTCACTCTAAATTCTCTAATAGAGCATAAAGAATTTCTAGAGTATATAGGCAGTGCCTAGCAAAAGTAGACAGACCAATTTGTCAAACCCTTGATATTCATGCTTGTACTTATGAAACTTATTCTTGTAAAATTGGAACTTAGTCTAGTGTTATATATTCACTAAGAGTTACCTACTGAACATGTCCTTGTTCCACAAATGTGGTCTCTCTCTAAGCCAAACTCAGTATATAAGCTCACTGTCTTCTACCCAGCATGGGACGTGACCCCTAGGGATGGACCACTCTGGCACAGAGGGGTTATTACCAAGTGCAATCTAGTGAAACATTTGGAAAAGGACCTTGGCCAAAAGGAGGAACTACTAAATACTAATGAGTTTTTATAACTAAGAGATTTGTAAGTAAATTGGGAGGTCATTCCAGAGGTTACACTTGTGCTCACTTCAGAATAATCTCAATGACTGATGCAGTAAACTGTGCCTTAAGCAGAGGTGCTCCTTTGTGCCTTAGAGACATCTGGACACTATTGGCTGGTCAGACTTTCTCAGGAACTTGGCACCCTCTCAGTGGGACTTACCTTTTAATATATGTTAACATATCTCTCAATGTAAGAGAGTTAGATGCATTTATAATTTTTGTACATATAGTTCTTCTACCTCTTGTATTTGAATTTAAAATTAGCACTATACCAGTGGCAGTTTGATACAGTTATGAATTCCAAAAATAGAAATGGATTATGCTTGTAAACTGGTCTGTTCCTCTGGGTATGATTAAGTTTTGATTGGGGCTTTGATTGGGCCATGTCAGTAGGACATGTCAGTAGGACCAAGGGGTGGGGACTCAAGAGATAAAACTACATGACAGAACAGAGGAGTTAGCTGGAATTTTGAGTTGTAGTGCTGATGCTGAGTTTGGATGTGGAGTTTTAAAGCTAGAGCCCTGGGAAGTAAGCACACAGAGGAGCTTGGTCATGAGAAAGGAAAGAAAGCCCCAGGAAAGAGACAAGGCATGTGTGTGATAGTCTATAGCTGGCCTTGTGGAGATAGCAGAGGAGCTGAACTGAGAGACAAGCAAGCACTGGGAAGAGAGGAACCCAGGAAGCCTGAACCCTCACAGATATCGGCAGCCATCTTGCTCTAACACATGGCAATATACTTTGGTGAAGGAAGCAACTTGTGCTTCATGGCCTGGTAAAAGTAAGCTTCTACCCCAAATAAATACCCTTTATAAAGACCAACAGATTTCTGATATTTTGCATCAACACCCTTTTGGCTGACTAATACAGAATTTGGTATCATAAATGGGGTAATGCTTTTGCAATTACCAAAATGCTGGAATGGTTTTATAAATGGGTAAGAGGTATTTTCTGAAGGAATTGTGAAATGCTTGATGGGAAAGGCCTAGGTCACTTTGAAGAGACTGTTGTTAGTAATGTGCATGCTGAAGAGGCTTTTTATGATGCCTTAGAAGTAAATGATGAAATGATTATTGGAAACTGGAGGAAGGATGATCCATGTTTTAAAGTTGCAGAGAATTTAGCAAGATTAATTCCTGGTGTTTTATGGAAGGCAGAATTTGAAAATGGCAAGCTTGGGCCTTTAGCTAAAGAACTTTCCAAGGTAAACTCGGAGAATGCAGCTTGGCTTCTCATTGCTGTTTATAGCAAAATGCTAGATGAGTGGGATAAGCTCAGGACTGAATTATTAGGCACAAAGAAAAGAGAAACTTATTCTGAAAATTCCAAGCCTCTGGAAATCAAGCTCCCAGACAAAAGTGTCCCATTTGTGGACTTAACTAAACTTGGAACCTGTAAATCAAGATTGAAGTTGCAATTATCTTGGAAAGACTTGTGGAAAGTCTTACTGTCTGATGACTTTTACCCCTGCTTCTTACATGTTAAACCAACAAGGTTTTTGAGAGAGCAGTATGAACAAAAATCATTGTCAACTTGACTAAAAGAGGCATGTAAAGGAGAGATTGAAGGAGAAACAGCTTTAAGAAGAAAACCATGCAAGCTGAGATCTCGAATTAATATTGCCTTGGGCCAAGAGAGGAGCCCCACCCATGTGTATAGAAAGGGTGAGTTTGATGCAAATATTCTCCCTGTCCTGATTTTGTGATAATCAGGGTAGGCTAAAAATTCACTATATTAGAAACCATGCATGTGTCCCCAGACCTAATTTTTCTCCCTAGGTCTGGTTTTTAGAATGCTGGTGATAAACTGGCCTGATTTATTATATGACTATCCTGTATAGGAAAAGACTATAACTTTGGGTATCTTTGGTAAACCTTAAGTGATATAGCAGGGGGATGGATGTGGCTTGGGTGGTTGGGCTTCCATCTCCCATATAGAGGGACCTGGGTTCACCCTGTGTGTGGGTGCACCACCAGGCCCCATCTGCAGGTGAGCCTCCAGGCCTGGTGAATGGGTGAGCCATCAGGCCTCATCCGCGGGTGAACTGCCAGCCCTGCGAATGGGTGAGCCACCAGGCCCTGTGAGTGGGTGAGCTGCCAGGCCCTGTCTGCAGGTGAGCAAATAGTCCCCGCAAGCAGGTGAGTCATCAGGCCCCATCTGTGGGTTAGCCGCCAGGCCCCGTGTGCTGGTGCACCACCAGGCCCTCAGAGTGGGTGAGATGTCAAGCCCCATCTGTGGGTGAGCTGCCAGGCCCTGTGCGCAGGTGTTCCACCAGGCCCTGCAAGTGGGTGAGCCACCATGCTCTGTGCACGGGTGTGCTGCCAGGCCCTGCAAGGCATGCAGTAAGATGATGATGTAACAGGACAATAACACAAGGGAGAACAAAGAAGAGATGCACTGAAAAACCAGGAACTAAGGTGGCACAGGTGGTAGGATGCCTCTCTCCCACATCTGAGGTCTGAGGATAGAATGCCAGTGAAGACAGCAGGAGAAGGATGAGAAGAGAGGGCAGGAAATGGACATAAAGAGTTGCCCAGTGAATGAACACAGAAACAGCAAAAATGGGGGGTAAAATGGATTAAAGTAAATGAATAAATAAATAAATAAATCCTTAAAAAAATCTATAGGGGAGGAAGATTCGGACTATAGTTAGTAGTAATACTTTGATGATGCTCTTTCATAATTTGTTAACAAATGTTCCAAAAGAATGCAGGATGTTTTTGAGGGTTGATGTGTGGAAGCCCTGTATGATGTTATGCATGTTTGTTTTATAAGATCAAGATGTTTACTGAACACTTATAGTTTATGTATGTTCATATATGAATGATATACTTCAATAAATTGTTTAAAAAAAAAACAGGAAAGGGTGACTTTGCCCTGGCAGTTGAAGAGGGTAGATGTTCCCACTCAACTTTCTGGGAAAGTATTGCCACGCCAGGGTACAGAAAGGGTGGAGCACATTCCTCAATGATAAGGGCAGTTAAGGTCAGCACTCCATAGGTCTGAGAGGGGTGCTCCTGTCCCCCATGGATTAGGGAAGGCCAGGTGGTCAACTGTTTGCTCTGAGAGTGTTGAGCGTGTATGTCAAAGGTTGGGGAAGGCCAGTTGTCAACTCATTTCTCTGAGAGGGTTGAGCCTGTATGCCAAAAGTTAGGGAGAATGTTGTCTTCACCTCACTGTACTAGGGGGGCTAAGACTCTAACCCAAAGATTGGGTAAGTTGTGGCAATCACCCCAACATTCTTGGAGCTTGAGGTCTGGAGCTTGGTCAAACATCCAGATGCTTGAGGACGGTGGAACCAAGAAAATGGCCATTGGGCAAGCCTGCAGAAAGGGTGGGTCCCCACGTGGCACCAAGAAGAAGTAACCATCCTCTTAAGTATGACTTTCAGACTTTGAAATCAAATGGTGTATGCCCTGCAAGTTTACTGAACTGTAGAGGACCCATGACTCATGTTTCTGTAGCAATTTCTCCTTATGATGATGAAAATGTTTTTCCTTTGTCTTTCCATTTATGTATTGGAAGCAGTTAAATGGTTTTGTAAGTTTCAGAGGTCTACAGCAGATGGTACTTTACCCGAAGACAAACCGTATTTCTTTAAATTGATTATGATATGATTTTGTACTTGCATTGTTACTAAAATAAGGTTTTTTGAATATTGTATATTTTTGGAATTCGGAGGGGGGAGTGTGTCTGTTTGATATAGTTACGAACTCCAAAAATAGATATGGATTATGCTAGTAAACTGGTCTGTTCCCATGGGTGTGATTTAGTTATAAGTGTGGCTCTAATTGGGCCACATCAGTAGGATGCTCTGATTGGGCCACATCAGTAGGATGCCCCACCAAGGGGTGGGGACTCAGAGATAAAACTACATGGCAGAGCAGAGGAGTTAGTCGAGTTTTGATTTGAAGTTCTGATGCCGAGTTCGGAGATGTGGAGTTTTAAAGCTGGAGCCACAGGAAGTAAGCACACAGAGGAGCTTGGTCATGAGGAAGGATAGACGGCCCAGGAAAGAGACAAGCTGTTTGCTTGATAGTCTATAGCTGGCCTTGTGGAGAGAGGCAAAGCCTAGATAACCTCATTGTTTACAGCTGACCTTGTGGAGCTAGCAGAGGAGCTGAGCCCAGAGAAAAGCAAGCTCCAGGAAGAGAGGAGCCCAGGAAGCCTGAACCCTCACAGACGTCAGCAGTCATCTTTCCCCAAGACATGGCAATAAACTTTGTGAGGAAGGTAACTTGTGCTTTGTGGCCTGGTAACTGTAAGCTTCTACCCCCAATAAATACCCTTTATAAAGACCAACAGATTTCTGGTATTTTCATCAGCACCCCTTTGGCTGACTAATACAATACCCAATAAATATATGTCCTAGATACTTAAATCTTCTGGCTCTTCATATGCTGGGTGAGCCCTGAATCTCAGCAGAGTTGCAGCCAACATTTCCTTTCCAGTTCATTGGACTCACCCAGGACAACTAACAAAAGGATGATGATATACAATGTCCATCCCAAAAACCAGAGTATCTACAACTACAAGTAAGATAGTGCCATCATTTGCCCCATGATATCTAAGCCCCCTCTCAATCAGAAGCAGAATAGACATCACCATCCCCAAATCCTCAAGGTTGAAGAATGAACAATCATAAGGGGGAAATTCACATACAAGCAAAGTACACTTATTATCTTATTATTTTGTTAAATGCAAGAATTTAATACTGATATATCAACAGTGGTCACCAGAGGTTCTGAGGAGGGAGAGAGAGGAATACGTGTAACATTGCACATATTTGGAACTTTGGAATTGTTCTGCATGATATTGTAATGATGGATACTGGCCATTATATATTTTGTCAAAATTTATAAAATTGACAGTGCAAATTGTAAACCATAATGTAAATTGCTGACTATGGTTACTAGCAATGCTTCAATATGTGTTCATATACCACACTAATGGAAGATGTTATTAACAGGGCAAAATGTGAGAGAAGGAAGGTATGCGTGTATGGGAATACCTTATATTTTTATGTAACTTTTAAGTAATCTCAAACTTCTTTAAAAATAAAGAACAAAAATAGATAAAAGACCTAAATAGAAGAGCCAGACTAGCAAATTCTTGGAATGAAATATAAGGAAGCATCTTTAGAACTTTGTGATTGCAATGATTTCTTTTTGTTTATACCCAAAGCACAAGCTACAAAAGAAAAAAAAACACAGATGAATGGAACCTTATCAAGGTTATATACTTTTGTGCCTTCATTATGAAATTAAAATGACAATCTAAGCAATGCGAGAAAATATTTGGAAACTACATATCCAATAAGATTTAATATCCAGAATATAAAGAGAAATTCTTCATCTTAACAACAAAAAGACAAACAAACCAAATAAAAATGGTCTAAATACTCTAGAAGACATCCCTACAAGAAATATATACAAATGGCTAGAAGGCACATGAAAAAATGTTTAACAATATTATCCGTCATGGAAATGCAGACTAAAAATCAAAATAAGATTCCATTTCACACCCATTAGAATGGTTGCTATTAAACTGGGAAATAAGTATTGGAGGGGATGTGGAGAAATAGGAACTCCCATTCATTGCTGTGGGCAATGTAAAATGATGCAGTCACTGGGAGACTGTTCAGCATTTCCTAAGAAAACTAAATATAGAAATACCATATTACTAGGCAATCCCACTACTACATATAAGCCCTAAAGAACTAAAAGCAGGGACTCAAAGATATTCACCGATGTTCATAGCAGCATTGCTCACAATTGCCAAAAGAAGGAAGTATCCCATGTGTTCATCAAGCAATGAATGGATTTAAAAAATCTGGTATATGCATACAATGGAGTCTTATTCAGCAGTAAAAGGAATGAAGGTCTGATAAATGTGACAATATGGATGAACTTTGAATATATCATGTTGTGTGAAATAAGCCAGACACAAAAGGACAAATATTGTTTGACCTCACTGCTTCAAAACAATTGGAATAAGCAAACCTATAGAGTTAGAATCTAGAATATAGGTTACTAGAGGATAGGGAATGGGAAGTTAAGGCTTAAAATATGCAGTGTTATTATTTTGAATGATGGAAATGTTTTGGTAATTGATGGTGGTGATGGTAGCATAACATTATGAACACAATTAACAGTATGAAATATATATCTGAATATCATTACGATGGTAAATGTCAGATTGTATAAGTGGAAACAGAATACAAATTTTTTAAAAATCCATGGAAATTCATTACAAAGAGAACCCTAAAATCAAGGTTATGTGGACAGAAAGCAAAACATATTTAAGTGGGTTATTATGTGCAGTATTGAAATTGGTCACTGTCATATCTACTCTTTGGTAATGTACTTGAGCCTGAAGGAGACATAGAGACCACTGGTTTAATTCATAAGATGCAAATGCATAAAATAAATGCAGAGTGTTTTTCCAGCTGTCGCCTAAGAGCCTTCAGCATTCATTTCTGCTATGGTGTCAAAACAGACATTTCTAGGTAATAGTGCATGTAATAAGACCAGTAGATTCCATTTGAATGAGTCCATTTTCTATTTTCTTTTAGATAAAAATCTCTCTGCTGCCAAGAGGCTATATATATTCATATAAGATCCCATGTGTAAGGCATTATATAAATCTATGAATGGTAGAATAGTGGAAGATGATATTTTCTGGAAAAACGAAAACAGGCAAATCCAATTATTCATGATAGCTATATTTTTTAGAGCCACAAAACACTGAATTAACAAGTATTATAACAATGTTTCTAGGAGAAATACAGGCTTATTGCTTGCAAGTCTTTGGTCATAACAAAATCCTCAATCAATACATAATCTGTTTTAAAATGTATTCCTGTTTTAAAAACTTTTAAAACATATATAATTGATTCATTAACATTGAACTCATGGCCAATAGCACTATAACTCATGACTAAATTAATAAATGCATTTTCTCCATAAGGCACAATACAGCTTTCTTGTGCTTAACAGCACTAGACACAGCTTCAGCACTGTACTTGAAGTTCATTTTAATAGATAAATCACCAACACAATGCATGAAAATGTGAAAATATGGCATTAAATATACTGCAAAAAGGAAATTTGTTTAAATTATAAAAGCTGAACGAAGAAAGCAAAATGTACTCTCTTTATCCTCAGCTGGAAATAGCTCAATGAGAGAGTCAATCTTTTTGCTACCTTAAACTTGTGTGCAAATGATTGCAAATTCACTGCAAGCATGATTTGGAGGTTACAAGTAAATTTTAATGAGAGAAGTAATTCACAAATATGGAAACTCTCAGTAATAGGGATTGGCTGTTCATGCTTAAATTGTGTGTTCATCTGTTGGAGAATAAATTGTCTCCCCCTTGTAGCAGAGAAAGGTCCAATATCATCAGTTTGGCCCCAGTTGCCTGGTTCATTCCTTCAGTGAGCTATCCATGTCTTTGGCATGAGAAAGTTTCCTTTGGCTTATGCTGCTGGACAGTTGGACATTAACAAGTAGAAATTGAGACCCAGTTCCTGTTGCTAATTCTGTGCATATCTCTATCCAAGCTACCACAGATACTTTGCAAAACAGTCCATGAAGTAAGCACCAGGGTGAGTGATACTTATATAATCCAGGAAGAGTCAATGTCTCCACCATATTATTGGAGTCCTTCTCTGAAGTGATACCACTCTGAAGCAAGCCATTAGAGCAATTTACAATCTGTTGTCCATTCCAAAATTTACCATTTCATCTCATTGTTCACAAATCCCTGACCAGCAGTCTATCCATTCCTACCACTATGAATGGTGTAGAGTCATAACTCAGCATTTCCCTTCTTTCATTGGACAAAATTTCCTTTCACTGTTGTATTCCCCTTCATCATTGTCTTTTAGGGCCTCCCTGAGTAAAGCCTGGCTTCTCTCACTGGTAGCAGCATAGAAAATCCCTCATCTATAATAAGCACCAACAATTACTTCCTCATAATGAGAAACTTTCATGTCTATAATCACAAAGAGACACCCAATATCTGGTCAGATCCTCCAGTTTTTATATTAGTTTGAAGAATATGAATGGGATCCTCAATAACTATATTTATTCCTCTAAAGAATGTATGTTTTTCTGCTGGTGAAGATGATCCAGCAGAAAGGAAAATGGTGAGAGGTGTTGAGACCCAAACACATGTTGAGGGGTAGGTTTAAGGATGAGTAGTGTCATGTTATATGCTGTGACTGTAAGCAAGACCATGGATATGGGCTGATCTATTTGGTGCTAAAAGAATTAGAGCCCTGATTGACTGCATTTTGTCAATCTATTGATAATGTTTTTCCTGCTGAGTATAAGAAGAGTGGTAATGTGTTGGCATTTTGAGAAGAGGGGAGGAGTCATGGTCTACTAGTTTGGAGAAAGAAGGTCTACAGAGTCTAGGGATAGATAATGAGATTGCTGAAGGTCCAACTAACTGTTTATAATATAGTCATATATTTAGAGGGACATCTGTCAGTAAGGTTTGGATTATTTCCAGCAATGATTATTGCTCCTTATGTGGTGTTTGACATGGTAACAGGCTGAGAATGGAATTTACCTGGTTGGATTTCTGCCAGGCAAGGAACACCACACTGTAGGAGGGGACTTTTTAGAAGATATAAAAAAAAAAGAGTTAACAACAGCAATAAAATAAAAAATAAAAAAACCTCTGTATCTGTATATGCTCATGATGTATTCCTTCTCAAAATACAGACAATGGATATTATATGATAATTTTATATTTCATTATATTTGCATTATATATACACCTATATGTATATATATTCACCCATATATGTGTTTTTTTATATATATTTTTATAGGGAGAGAGAAGGCACAAATATTTAGTGTACAAAATATTATTAAATTCTATTCCATTATCTTTTGCTAGCATATGTGAACTCATTTTAAATAAAATCAAAACCTCAAAATTGAGAGTCTAAATTACTTCCAAAGTTCCTGTTTTATTTTCTTGGCTGCTAAAACAACTACAATAAATTGAATTGGCTCAACAACAGGAGTTTTTCACAGGCTAGAGGCTAGAAGGCTTGCTTCCTCCTGGGATTCATATTTTCTCACTTGTTAGCAATCTCTGGAGTTCCTTGGCTTTTGTGTCACCTGGCAATGCACATGGCAGCATCTTCTTTCCTTTCCAGGTTCTGTGGACTTTCAGTTTCTGGTTATTTCCTGTGGATTCTCTGTCAGGCTTTCATTCTGTTTATAAAGGACTCCACTAATCCAAAGTAAAACCCAACCTGATTCAGTTAGGCCACATATCAATTGAAACGTCATATTAAAGAGAACTTGTTTACAATGGGTCTACACCTACTAGAATGTGGGCCAAGACCACAAACAGGTCTAAGCTGGGTACACAATTCAGTCTGCCACAGTACACTTCTCTGGACTTGTATATCTGTTGTTTTGAATGGAATAATAAGAGGTACTGAAATTTATTGAGCCCCTTCCCTGCAGCATGTACTGTGTAAACATTTGAATATACCATTTTATTTTACTCTTAGAGAATCCCTTACAAAAGCCCAGCTTTATAGATTTGTAAACAAACTACTATATTAAGGGTTTTTCTCATGTCAACCTCCTAATCAGTGCTGGATCTGACCCTGATACCCTCCTGAGTCTCATGTTCATTTTATTTCATGCCTGTAAAATTAAACTTGCTGCTTCAGTACAGCCATTGGCTGAATTAATATGTTCATGAATCAGTTTGTTAATTCCTCCACAAACAGAAGAAGAAAGTGCCTTTTTTATAACATCATTTGGTCACACTCACTAATAATTCCTTATGGAAACTTATTATATTGTAAATAGAAAACTGTCCTTGATATGAGTTCTGCTATTATTTAGCTGTCTATTCATAGGGGTTCCATCATGCATTCATCCTTAGTATTCTCAATTACAAAATGATGAGATTTTAACAAATATTATTTAACAATTTTATATCTTTCAAAATATATTTTGGAATAATCAGTCCCATCCTCTTTGGCCTAATTCTGAGAAGCAGAAAAATGTACCAGAATTCTCCAG
>JAQZBX010091769.1:0-12356 GCA_029593785.1 Cabassous unicinctus
AAAAATTTATTTATTTTATTTATTTATCCCCCCCTTGCCACCTGTGTTGCTGTGTCCATTCGCTGCGCATCTTCTCTGTGTCTGCTTATCTCCCCCCTGCTGTGAGGTCCTGCCGCATCAGCCCACAGCGCCGCGCAAGCCGGCCTGCCCTCACAAGGAGGCCCCCGGGAAGCAAACCCAGGGCCTCCCATATGGTGAACGGGTGCTCTATCCATTGAGCCACACCCGCTTCCTGCCGTGAGGTTGCTGCATCAGCCCACCGCACCGCTCAGGCTGGCGTGCCCTCACAAGGAGGCCCTGGGAAGCGAACCCGGGCCTCCCACATGGTAAACGGGGGCTCCATCCATTGAGCCACACCCGCTTCCCTAGAACAATTTTGAGTAGAAGAACCACCAGTGTACATTCTTGCCTTGTTCCTTGTTTTAAAAGGAACATATCTAAAGTTTCTCCCTTGGATGTGATGTTTGTTACAGGTTTCTTTTACCCTTCAATGAAATTCCTTTCTGCTTCTCATTTTCTAAAAGAGTTTGAAATTTACATAGATGTTGAATTTTACTAAGTGCTTTTTCTGCAGCTCTTGAAATGATCTCTTTTCTCCTTAAATCTATTAATGAGGGGAATTAGTAGATTTTCTAATGTATACTCTTCATTAATGGGATAAATCCAATTTGGTATATGATATGTGTTTTTATACATTGCTAGATTTTTAGCAGATATTAATTCAGCTTATAGGTTTGTCTGAAAATAGCTATTTAATGTATTTTTAAAAAAATTTTGCAGCAGAAAATATAGGTGCAGAACTCAAAGCTCCGCTTATTAAAGAAGAAACTCTCCAAGTTAGAGGTAAGTAAATTAACTTCTATTTTTTAAAAATTAAAGTGGTGTTTTGAATTAAATATACTAAATTATATATATATGGATAGAGAGCTCTTTATAGTTATATTATTCTAAGGTTAGAGTTCGTTTTTACTTTTATTTAATAGATTTAAAAAAGGCTTTATTCTCTTATTTATAAGCTAGTTTTCCACTGAAGTTTATTTTGCATTTTAGTCACAAATTTTGTGGTAATTACTTTTTCAGAAACCCAATGAGAGGTGTAATGTCAATTGTTTTATCAATTTTAGAAAAATGTGACGTAACGAACAAGAGGTGTCCAACACCTTTTAGTGACAACTTGATCAAATCCAGGTAGAGTTTGGACATTTCTTGTATGACTTCTTTTTCAGAAGTCATTGAGTGCTGACAGAATCTCTGTTTGCAGTTCTCTTTATAATGTGCAGTGACCCCAGTCTTCAAAGCAGCACATTTCATGGAGGCAGTATATCTATGTCATGAAGAATACTGTGGCTTTGGCATCAGACAAGTGTGGGTTCAATTTGTGACTCTAGCACTTACGTGCTGTGTGACCTTGGGTAATTTATTTGACTTCCCTGAGCCTTAGTTTTCTTCCACATAAGATGGTCCTAAAAATGGACCTCTTTTGCAGGTTGACTTTGAAGATGTCACAAAGTAGACAGTCACAGTTAAGAATAGTTAAGTAATGTTATGATGGCCATTATGATCATCATCAATAATCTGGGTGGGATGAGATTCCAGGTGCTGCTCGGGATCTCATGGGGCCCCCCTACTTCAGGCATCTTTCCTTCTTTAGGATTCAGTCCCTTGGCTGGCTCAGCTTTACATATCATGCAGACCTCCTTTGGCACCTGTGTCAGGGGTCCTAGAATTCTTCACCCACATTACATACTGACTTCTTCTACATGCTGCCAGACTCATGCTGCAGTCCAGAAGTCTGATCTGGACTTTTGCTAAATGTGCTGTTCCCAGCAGCAGCAGGCTTGAATCCTGATTCTGCCTTCATTCTTCCCTATCCAAACCAAAAACATTCACCGTGTACTGTCCTAATGGGACCTCCAGGCCCTCCTCTTATTATCCTGATGGGATTATACATCTGCTTGAGCTGTCCCTCTTGTCTCCTTTTTAAATTATGTTTTATCAGATATATATGCACTTTGTTCTGTAAAGCTTATTAAATACATCTGCAGTCAAAATAATAATAATAATAATAATAATAATAATAATAATAATAAAGGTTATACAGAAAAAAAATTAATCTGGGCCAACAAGGATTTCTAGCTACTTTGAAGGAATTAAAACAAACAACAAAAAAAAACCTCCCTAATTTTGTAGAGAAGTATAATTCTCCTCTCTGCTTCAGAGGAGCTCATCCAGACTCTGAGCTCTAGAGTTACTGGAATAAGGCAGTTTAGAGACTTGAAATTCATGCTCAATGAAACTTGAACTTCTTTATATACTTTCCACCCCCATAAATAAGGTTTGATTTTTATATTGAGTTTTATTTTTGAAATGCTCTTATTAGGTAATATTTGTGCATTTGATTTTAGCAGTTTATGTTATTTTAGGAATCTGATGGATAATTTTAGGTTTAATTTGCTCTTTTGACTTGGAAGTAGAACGGAAAACTCACAAATTAAGAGATGAGAAAAGAATATATAGTGACTAGGTGACAATGTGAAACAATGCACTAGTTGATCTTGTTTTGCTCTTCAAAAGATGGTATATATCATTTGTCTATATCATGTGACCAAAAGCCTAATTTTATAATGGCTTATAAACACAGTAATAATAGACCACTGAAGTGTAATTTTTAGTTCACAGACTATAACTGATGCCGGTATTTTGTAATTGGTGTCTCTGGCCTTCATTTTATGACCAGCTTTAGTACTTTGTCAATAGAAAAATAATTTAGTAGAAGGCAATATTCTACCTGTAATCTGTAATAAACTTTCTATGATTTTTAACTGATAAAAACATTCCTTAGTTTGCTTCAACTTTGTTACTTATAGGAAATAGTCCAGTGACTTTCAAGCTTTTTTGGCTGCAACCCACATAAGAAATATACTTTACTTAATTACCTAGTATACATATACAGTAGATTATTATATATAACTGAAATAAAAGTTTTCACAAAAAGTGCTTGTTCTTAACAATATGCAATACTCTGAATACTTTCTATTTTCATTTTTTATAAACTACTGATTTCATCCCATAGTTTGAAAAAGACTGAACTAGTCTGTAATTTTTATTAAATAAAATTTGAAACCTCAGTTCATTTTCAGTTATCCCTTAAGCAATTTAAGTTGTATTAATTCAATTTAGACTTTAGTAATACCTACACAAGCTGTTCAATAGCGACAAAGTGTTGGCATATGGCATCAGTTACAGATGAACTATGAAAATAAAAAGCTAGGTGGCTGCAAATATAATTCTTTCCTATTCTGCTCTTTGAGAATTTTTTTTTCTGATGCCATTCAGTGCACCAGGGAAAAGATCAGTTTTCTATGGAATTTTTTAGTGATCCCACTCAAGTATCAGTGTATGTTCATCTTTAGATGTGACTTTTAATGTGCATATTTGCTTTGTTTTCCTATGTTTGTGGTTTTAGTAAAAGCAGTATTGAAGAAGAGGGAGTATGGACCAAAGTATACTCAGAATAACTTCATCACTGGAGTCAGAGCAATGAATGAATTCTGCCTTAAATCAAGGTACAGTAATAAAAAACTAAATAACCATTTATTTAATTGTTTGTATTATCTGGTACCATCTGTATGTGGAAACTTTCCCACTGGGTCCTTCCTAAAGTGAAGAAACATTTTTTTCAGTTAAAAATGTTGAAATTGTTACCTTACTAAGTTGAATTCTGCCCAAGCATGAGCAATTCCTATCTTTGCTCTTCTTAAATTCACAAAGACAAGCTTTCCAATACCCTTGTATCGCACAAAGACCTTTTTTATGAATTTTATTTGTTAGATTAATTGTAGATACAATAGATACAGTAGATTATTATATATAACTGAAATAAAAGTTTATGTTATTTTATTTCATGTTTGTATGACTTTTTAAAAAAATGTTGTTTTTATGGCTATTAGAGTTGGATACTTAATTTAGTTTGTTATGTTTACTTTCACATTTCACCTGTGGTTGCTGTTGTGTGTAAACTATTTTTACTTCTTCCTGGTATCTTTTGTTGTTTTCTTTTAATCATAGGAATTGTTTGAAATTATATTTGTGTCAAATTTAAATCTTTCCCTCTCCTCTGTAGGCTTACCTAGAATAGTCATAAGGATGATTTCTTGCCAATTATAGAGATCAGATGGTCTACCTTCCCCCACCCCCCTCCATGGTTATATCTTCCATTCTGTAGTATCAAGAAGTCAGGATTCCTATAATCATTTTCATAGCCTTCATTACTACTAAAACAACAGCCAGTTGTTTTAAGTATAATCTATTCAAATCTGTTGTACATGGTGTATTTTGTTTAGTTCTCCACAAAAGTTCTGTGAATTTTAAGTGGGTCGGGTACTGCTGTCTCCATGTTATAGTCCAGGAAACATACAAGATGTTAGTGACTTGACCAGCCCATTTAGTGAGTCAGTGACTGAGAGGAAACTAGAAATAACTAATAAACCTTTTGATGTCTGGTCCAAACATTTTTTCTAACCTGTGATAGTTTTTTTTTTTTTTTAAAGGCACTTTAAATATCTAAAACTTAATAACATTCTGTAGTCAACATATTTATATTTATAAGCCTTTTCATTGTTGTTACAAAGTTTCCTTAAGAAGTCCAATGGTCAGTTAAATATAGAATGACTATCAGTCACATGATGACTATATAAACCTTTCAGAAAAGTGCATTAAAAAATAAATGCACTAGTATACCCATGCAGATAAAATAAAAGCACTGATGAGGAAATTTAATCTCTGCATATTATGTTATAGTATCTTTATTGAGTATCTAGTTTTTTTTTCACTGCATCTAGGCCAATTTTTGTGTATAAAATGCCATCTTTAAACTTATCTCGAAAAGTTACGCAAATCTGTATTCTGTTAAGAAGAGAATCAATATACATTCTTTTACTTGCCAGTAATTCTTTTATGATCATAAGCTATATAACCTTATCTGAATAAATTCAACATGTTTCTTTTTTGCAGTGATCTAGAACAACTTCGTAAAATCAGACGGCGAAGTCCCCATGAAGATACTGAGTCCTTTACTGTATACTTGAGATCAGATGTGGAGACAAAGTAAGAACATAGTTCTTTTAGAATGAACCTAAAAGCTAAACTTTGGATTAATAAAAACTCATTTTAGATGGGTAGATTCAGAATTTTTTAAATGGTACATTTTAAACAGAATATTTTATTGAGACATGAAAAAATTGGAATATAGAATGTAAGCTTTATGTCAGTATTAAATATTTTAAACTTGATAATTCTTAAGGTGGCCACGTAAGTGAATATTCTTGTTCTTAGGAAATGTATATGGCAGTATTAAGTGTTCAAAGAGCATGTCGTATACAGCTACACTTAAGTGTTCAGAAAATCGATTGATAGGTGGATGGGTAGATACATAGAATGGTATGGCAGATGTGGCAAAATGGTAAAGTTGGTGGATCTGGTTTACTGGGGCGGAGTAGGGATATGTTAGGGTTCTCTGTGTAGGGTTTGTATTATTTTTGTAATTATTTATTTAACTGTCCTGCAGATATTTTTGACAAATTGGCTTATCTGGAAGTTACATGTATTTATTAGTTAACTGAAAATGTGTCATAATTTGTAAGAAAATTTGTCGTTGAACCTACTTTTATTTAGATTTAATTTAGAAAAGTTCCTTTAAGTCCTTTATATTGTTCCTAAAGGACATTTGCTTTGTTGTAAGATTGTTATATAGTTAATTGAATTTTAAAGCTGGTTGTTAAAGGTAATTTAATCTATCAAAGAGTTCATTTAGGTTTAAATATGTTTATAGTAAAGTCATTAAAATTGTTCATTGGTGACCATGTGTATATGCACAGATCTTTGGAAGTATGGGGAAGCCCTGAAGCTCTTGCCAGAGAGAAAAAACTGCGTAAGGAAGCAGAAATAGAATACAGAGAACGTAAGTATATTTAATTTAAAGCTGAGTTAATTGAAAAATAACTTGTAGATACAAGAACTGTGCCTGTTATAACTATATTTCCTAGTGCTTACACACTTCTTTCCTTTGACTCTGTTGGTTCCAGCAAATATCAGTTTCCATTTTGGGATTCAGTTATTTTACATAAAATGGGATCTACTTTTTGTTTTTTCCTCTTTAACTTTTTAAAGCTGATGAAAGGAAGAGAAGCTAGTTTATGGTTTCTTTGAGGCATTTGAAAATTCAAACTTATGATCTGATTTCAAGATTGTGCTTATTCTAAAAGTGATAGAATGCTTTCTTAGAGAAACGTCTGTTAATTCAGCTATATTTCCATTTAATTAATTCATTCAGCAGAAATTTATGAAACATTTATCATGAGCCAGAACCTGTGCTTGGTCCTTGGGATTTAGGTACAAATAAGACTCTCAGGGAATTTAACAGTCTAGTGCAGGTGTTCTTAACTTTTTTTTGTTCCATGGACCCCTTTGCCAGTCAGGTGAAAACCATGGACCCTTACTAAGTCCACACTATACTTTGTATTATTTAATAAATATATCACAACTGTACCAACACATTCCCATAAGAATAATGTTTTTCTGTATTTCAATTCAAGCTCATGGAGCCCTGGTTAAGAACCCCTGGTCTAGTGGCTAAGTGACAAAAGCCATCTTTACAGGATTTAGTTTTAGAATAATGGCAAATAAATGTTTTAGATAGTTTTTTTGAAAATTATTTATGTATGTTTTTATTAATGATAAAAGTGACAGATGTCTATGATTTTAAAAAAAAAGAATAAATGGATTATATAGAATAAAAAGTTTCTTTTCATTTCTTCTAATACCATCTCATTCTCCTTGGAGATAACTATTGTTGATAGTTTGTTGTGTATCCTTCCAGAACATTTCTAATACATTTTCAAATTTTTACATGCACATTTAAAAATTTGAACATGACATATATACTGTTTTGCATCTTGCTTTTATGCGTAAGTGTAATCATAGCCATCTTTCCATGTCTCCATTTATAGCTCTACCTCTACCTCATTCTTTTAACAGCTGTATAGTACTGCGTTGTATAGATGTAGAATAATTTACATTCTCCACATTTTCACTATTATAAAGAATACTTTAGTGAATATCCTCATGCTTTTTGTTTTTACACAGAAGACTATTTTTGTGAATATTAATGTATTTTAGATTGTTAGTAGAATTTCAGAGTCAAATGAGCTGAGCATTTAAAAATTTGATAGATCCTCAAGAATTATACTCCAACAGGAATGTAGTACCAATTTACATTTACACTCATGTGTATGAGACCATCTGATTTTTCTTACTCTTGTCAACACTATTAACAGTGTTTTATTTTTTTATGTATATTTGATAGCTAAAGGTAATACCTTATTTAATTTTGAATTTCTCTGATTACTGTTGAGCCTAATTATTTTTTTTAACCTTTTTTTTCTTTATTAGATAAGTTGTGGGTTTACAGAGACAGTCGTGCATAAAGTACAAGATTTCCATACACCAACTCACCACAATATGATTATTTTTAATACGTTTATTAGTTTTATTATTCCTTCTATAATAATTTTTTTAAATTTGTTCACGTTTCTATTAGATTATGTGTCTTCTTAAAATTACTCTGATGAGTTTTTTGTGGATATTAATACTTGATTTTATTGTTCTATAGATTTTATTCCATCTGTCTTCTAATTTTGTTCTGATTTCCCCCTTTTGGTAGGGCAATTTCATGTATATTCAGAAGTAGAGAAGAAAGTGTAATAACTTCTGTAGCCATCATTCAACTTTGCTACCAGTGTTAGGAACACATGAGCAACCTTATTTCATCTATATCTCCCTCACTAATCTCCATTTTACTGGATTATTTTACAACTAAACCCAGACATCATATCATTTCATTTGTAAATCTTTCTATATATATATATATCTAAAAGATCAGGATTTTTTAATCAGTTCGTATGATCATGGTGGGTGAGCTGCTTTAGAAAAGTTAGATATCCACTGCCTGCAGTAGCTTGTCTGTCTTAATAATCCTCCCAGTTGCTCCTTGGTTGAAAGTCTAGGATGTTCTTGTATTGCTTTAATTCTGGCAAAGAAAGTGAGTGAACTTCTGCTGATGATTGATTTACCAAGTATGACTCTTCTTCCAAGAAATGAATATATTTGAAGTTTCCCTACTTAAAAGAAGGGAAAATAAAACTAAATTTGAAGAGAGAATGGAAGAAAATGTTTAGGAACATTTCGGTGTCCTTATATAACATTTTATTGGAACACAGCCATAATTATTTATTTAATGTTGTCTTTGACTGCTTTCACGCTACCTACAGCAGAGTTGAGTAGCTCTGACAGAGACCATATGTAGTGTTCTATCTCTTCTCACAATTGCCCAATGCTCTACAAATTGTAGTAACACAGTTACAACTGAATAGCATTTCTAGTACCTTATGTATTGTACATGACATTTTATTTTTTAATATAAGTGCATATCCATCATGTAAAAAAAATAAAGTAGATATCTAGTGTCATGCTTTTAAGGCCCATTTGAGCATGGATTATTTTATTATTGAATTAGATGTCAAAGCACTGTGTTTATTATGCAGTGACACTATAGTTCAGCTAAAAGAATACATATTGACATTACTAAATGAAACAGTGGTCAGAAAAACGAGAAAATAGAATGTGTCTTCACCCCAGAATTTCTTCAAAAAATAAAAAGTGAAAATGAGACTACAACCAAAGTTATAGTTTCTGAGTGGCTTATTTGTTAAGCATGCAAGGAAAGCTATTTTCCAATGTTGAATTAATTAAATCGTGTTTGATTACTGCAGCTGAAGAAATGTCTATAGAGCTAGTAGTCTTTAGGCAGTAGTAGTTGCTCAGAGAGTTGAGGACATTGGGAGGAACATCAAGATCTATTAAAAAAAAAAAAAAAGCAAATAATTTTGAGTGGTTTTTCTTGGCTCTGGATGACTTGACAGATGTTACCTATACCGCTCAATTGTTCTTTGAGATGTCAATGCTGATTTTGAAGGAACTGAAGAATTATCTCCACGAATAGTCTGCATGGAGCAACTATAGGCACGGGTATTTTCAAAGAAGGTGAAAAAATACTAATTCAGTAAACCTGAAGTGGAATCTGTTAAGATGTGTTACAACTGACCATGATAAAAATATGCGTGGAAGTAGAAAAGGCTTAGTTGGGCAAATTTACAAAGCTTGTGAAAATGTAAGATGTTTAAAGCCCATGGGTGCTTACTGTATTATTAATTAGCAGATACTTTGTGGAAAATATTTAAATTTGTCATGTGTTATTGAACTAGTAGCATCAACAGTGAACTTCATTCACTTTCATGGACTTAACCATTGTCACAGTTCTATGAATTTTTGTCAGAAATAGAAACTGAATGTCCTGACTTGCCCTACCACAATGGTTTAGTAGTGGTAATGGTTTATTGCAATTTTTTCAGCTTAGGGCTAAGATTGAAATTTTTCTAAACAAGGGTACTGATCATCAACCATTATTAAACAATACTGAATAGCTTTGGGAATTAACTTTTGCTATAGACTTGACAATGTTTCTTAATGAATTTAATCTAAAATTTACAAGGCAAAAAAGTACTTATATGTGAAACTTATACTGCAATAAAGTCATTTTGACAATAGCTAATGCTATTTGACTCTCAAGTAATGCTTACATGCTTCCCATGTTGTTAAAAGTTAAAAGAAGAAAAATGTCCATCCTATACAAAGTTGTGGTGAATATATTTTCAAAACTTTAATTACATTTCCAGTAGCATTTTTTGAACTATTAATCCCAATTAAGCAAAATGTTCTCTTATCTCTTCTCCCAACAAAAGAGTTCTATTTTTCATTAGTATAACTGTATTACAAAAACTTGCACTATTTTTTTTAATTAAAAAATTATTTAAAGAGGGCAGGAAGGTGCAGACAATATAAATATCAAAAGCTTATCTGACACTAAATTGACTTTCCTTTCTCTGCTTGTCAAGTGGGAGTTGGATTTTATTTGTACATTTTCCAAGGGCCCTCATCTGCTTATGCAGGGGGGAAGCTGTGGGGCAGATTTCTTAAGTGACCCTTGGGATAACTCTTATGAGGGTCGGTATAATTCCAC
Organism: Cabassous unicinctus; assembly: GCA_029593785.1. Lineage (NCBI taxonomy): Eukaryota > Metazoa > Chordata > Mammalia > Cingulata > Chlamyphoridae > Cabassous > Cabassous unicinctus. The sequence goes on from JAQZBX010091769.1 coordinate 10,136, forward strand.
AAATATGCCTACTTCTTTTCCTTGGGCTTCATGTATACTACAAAATGGTCATTGCACGCAATGGTAAGTCCAGTAATTAGCAAAAAGAAGCTTTGGAAGCCCACTTTACCATCTCCACTGTGGTCTAGGTCCTTCATTATTTTTTACACAGTCAGAGGGTCTTTATGATTTTCCAAAAATCCAGGCAACTCCTTTTCCCTGAGTACTTTCAGGTCTTCCTTTGTTAAGTAGCCTTTATCCCTTTCAAATTTGTGAAATGTGAACATCACAGTTTCTATGGTGTGTTCTATTTGAGATGGCATTTTGGTGAGCTCTGTTGAAACCTTCGTGGGAAGGCATGGGACAGAGAGGCTTGGTGAGCTGGGAGGCAGGGCCAGGCTCACTTATTTTTATTATAATTTGAATTCTGTGAAAATTTTGTGGAAATTTATTTTCCTTACTGGTATATAAATACCTACTTAATATGCTGTAAATGGTTGGCTTCTAAAACCTAAAATACTTAGTATCTAGCCCTTCACAGAGAAAGTGTCTGACTACTGTTCAGTTGTCTCATTAGGATTGCAGCCCACTTTCTTTCTGTGCTTTTGAAAAAGTAGCTAGTAAGAGGGTATAAAACTGGAAGCTGTAGGCTATAAGTGTTTGGAGGATTCTGAATTCTTTGACTGTTTTTCTGAGTTCTGAATGGGACCAAGGCTTAAAAGTGACAATATTTCCTTTTCACCTGATGAATTAGTCAACATTCCAAGTAAAAATTGTGAGACACTTCTAATCAGCAATACAGGAAGAAAAGGGGTTGAGAGTTTCTAGAGTGTGGGAGTTTGATATCAAGAGTGAGAACAGCAGGATAGGAAGGAGATCAAGAAGAAGGGAAAAAAGGTGGAGAAGAGATGAAAGAGTAAATTAGTCAAAGTAGAGGTACTCAAATTATCCCATTGTTGACTAGTGAGAGCCCTTCAGGTTGGCTTCCAAGTCCTTCTGATATAACCCTAGTACAATGGCAAACTTGCTTTCAGGTACAACAAGATGTTTGAGGTTCATCTTGTACATTTCCTGTTCAGATTGAGAGCCATTTCAAAAAGAGCCCTTGCAATGACGGATACAGGCCTTTTAAAATTTAGTCAAAACCTTTAAAAGTGTATAGGCAAAATGTAAACCATAATGTAAGCCATTGACCATGGTTTAAAAACAAACAAACAAACAAAAAACCCGGATTCCTTTTAGAGGGAAATAAAATTGAGAGACCATAATTTGGGCACAAGCGATATTCATTGCTAATGGGTTGGCATATCTTTTAGATCTTTTCAATGGAAAAAGCTAGGAAATCTTTTTTTTTTCCTTTAGAGAGAAAATACATGTTATTCTGGTAAACTTGTGTTTCCTTCTTTGATTTTAGTATCTCTTTTCTCTTATGCAGAAATTCTTATTTCCTAATTCATTAGGATAATTAAAATTATTGCATATTTGGTTTATTCCAGAGTATATGTATACATTTATCCATAGTGTAGTTTCAGAATATAGTTTGGTTTCAAAATAACAGTATTGGTATTATTGTGATGAGTGTTATCTAAGAGTTCTTTACTTTTCTTTGTATCTTTAGTATATATCCCACTAGGGCTATATAGTCAAATTTTTCTGTTTTAAAGTTGCTTGAAAGCCCTCTCTGTATAAACTATCAAATAGATACAAAGTTAGGTTCATTTGTTTTATGTTTCTTTTGATTTTTAGAAATAATTTTACTTTTACTTATTTAGTTAGTTTTAAAGGATGGGATATTTACTTGGTCTGCTTTGAAGAAATAACTAAGTGGTTATCTGCATTCTAGTTCATGTGATCACAGACTCCCAAGAAAAATAAGATCAAATTTAATCCTTATTAAAAATTGCAAGCCCAGCTGTAATCACCCTCCTGTAGCACCTGTAGGTCCTCAAATAACTAAAGAACATCCTAATTAGGAGAGAGGGCAGGGTAAGTTCTTGTATTTATTTTTTAATTGTGTAAAATATTTACGTGATTACAAAGTCAGATCTACAGAACAAGATACTTGAGAGAAGTCTTGCTTCTCTCCCTGTGCTTTAAATCCTGTTCCTTTCCTCTCTCATAGGTAACTATTTTTAAAATAGATTTTGGCTTATTTTTGACATTCGTAAAAATATAAGAAAATAAGCCTACATATTTGTATAACCCTCCCTTTCATAGATAAAGCATACTATACATACTTTTT
>JAQZBX010091770.1:0-12350 GCA_029593785.1 Cabassous unicinctus
GGTAACAATAGCACCACATTTTTCTAAGAGTGACTAAAATGATAACCAACAATGCCATCATGGAGATCAGTATTAGGATAGAATAGACAGTGAGAACTTTAAAAGTCTTTAAGAATTTTATATAATCCCCCAATTATAATTAGATTACACATTTAATTTCTCCTTCATGTTTTCTGTTTTAGAAAGATACTGTTTACCACAAAGAAATTTCAGTACTACTGGAAGAAAACTATTTTTCTAGTAAATTTTATGAGAACATAAGATTTCCAATAGAATCAAGATTACCTTCCTATTATCACTGCTATTACTTAATATAATTACATGTTTACTGGAACATTAATATCTTGACCCTAAGAATATATTACTTTCAACAATGAGGTTGAGTAAATTTCATTCCAACTATTCCAATATTATTCTTTGAATTTGTTTACTTGCTTGATTGCATCAAATAGCTTGTGATGAATAGGATTTGTGGTAACAGGTATCTTCTTTGTTCATGATCTTTGGAAGAAAATATGCATATTTTCATGAATATGGAGATGCCCTGTAGAGTACAGAGAAAGTTGACTTCTATTCATGAGAGCTAGAACTCACTAATATTTCTTATGAGACAGGCAGAAGTTGTATGCAAAACACATGTAGAACTATGAAAATTAACTAGGATACCTTGCACATGTTTTAAACATTTGATTTGGAAGGCATAAAAAGTAAAAATGTCTTGTGAATATAATTACTGATGAGTAGTTTTGAATATGAGAGTATGATTTTGTGATGCTTCTTATATTCCTAGCCAGTCATGGCCATAGGATTCTTCTGGGAAAAAAAAGGAAGTTTTATGGTTTAAGAGTAATAAGAAATTGGTACAAATTGGAACACATGCTGAGAAGATTGTTTAGAAGATTGATTGTCTAGAATAGCCAGAAACCTTGCTCAAGAAACATTGAAGCCTATCTTACATTGGACACTATAATTGTTGTCAAATCATTCTGGTATGCAAATATAAAATTTTTGTTAGCATTGCTTTACATCTTAGAAAAAGGGAATAAAAGGTGGTGTATAAATTTATGGTTTTGGTACTTCTATTAGTGTAGTGTATCATGCTGAAGAAGAAAAAGGCTTAATTTGACTTGATCATAAGGATTGCTAGATATCCATTTTACACTATTGAGAATCTAGGAAATTGCAAAAGTTATGCTATCTGTTCTCTCCTAAATTTATAAATCTCTGTGAAGATAAAGATAGTCAATGCATTCATCAGGATAAACTATGATTTGCTTTTGAAACAAGAGAATCCTGAAATCTCTATGTCTTAACATGTGCAAGTTTCCTGTTCACGCAAAATCCACTTAGAGTTTGGGGATCATGTAGGGCATTTTACTATGTGTAGATTCTCACTAATCCAAGTTTCTTCCTCTGTGTAGTCCTGCCATATTAAGTCAATTATTTTAGAGTTGCTTTAGTAGGAAACAAGAAAGATGGATACTAGCACACTGGTTCCTAAATACTGTAGCCAAAGTATCATGCATATAACTTGTGCAAGCTTGTCACAGGGACCTTTGTAAATGCAAGGAGACTGAAAGTATGGTTGGAGTACAGCAGTATTTGGTGATCATAAATGGATTCTATATACTGGAGAAAAAGTGATCTCCCATTTGAAATAATGTTTGCTAACTGTTGTATATTAAGATGCATTTAATATACTTATCATGAGATACAGGTATGGCTATGGTGTAATTTGGGGTAATTCAGTTCCTGCAAAAATAAATGTAAAATCACAAAGTTTTCAAGATATCTGCCTTGACTTAATCTGGATCTTCTACTTTTATCTGTATTCTTTCTCTAAGTACTGCAATTTAGGTGACTAAATCTGAAGTGTTCTGCAGTTTTTTTTGCAATTTTTTATTCAAATTTGAATGTGCAGACTTTATGCCTTGATTACTCACATATCATAAATTCCCACTTATCTACTAGATATTTTCCTCCTGTGGTAGTTTGAGACTGTATGTAACCCAGAATATATTGTTCTTAAATCTGTTCCATTTCTATGGGTATAAACCTATTGGGGGTGGGACCATTTGATTATGTTACTTCAGTTAAGGTCTTATTGAGTACTTCAATTAAGGCATGGACTAGGGCGGATGTTAATCCTCTTACTGGAGTCTTTCATAAAAGGGACAAATTCAGAATGAGAAAGCCACAGGAGCAGAGAGAAAACCAGAGAGGCCAGAAGCTGAAAGTAATGAAACCGTGAAGAGAAGGGAGAGATGCCGCCATTTACTTTGCCATGGATCCATTATTGCCAGCAGCCTGTCTTCAGGGAGAAAGCTTCACCTGATGATGCCTTGATATGGACATTTTCACATTCCTGGAATTGTAAGCTTATAAACTAATAAATCCCCATTGTAAAAGCCAACCCATTTTTGGTATATTGCTTTTAGCAACCTAGCAGACTAAAACAGCTCCTCTTAGCAAAGGTTCAAATACATCCAATAAAAGCTATTTTGGAGGTTAAGTGGTTTATGGATGTTTTTGGCAAAGAATATGCTCCACATATATATTCTACTTGGATATATCATGTTCAAGTTTGCTCTATAGATGTACATGGAAGAACTTAACATCCTTCTTTGGCTTTAGGCAGTAAAAATAATTTATTCTGGTCAGAGTCAAAGTAACAAAGTATATGTTCCTCATGAGTTATGTAAGACAAACCAGCATTAATATTATTATGAATACTACCTTTAAAACTTTCTCTCTTTCCTTCAAATCCATTCATTTGTAGTTGATGCTTTTCTACCACAAAAATAACACTACCCTGACTACAGCAGCTGGGATTAAAATGATGCCTATTCAACAAAATCTTAGCCACAAAACTTTTCATATAGTTTATGTACTTGGCTAATTGTTATATACTGTACTTAAAGATTACAGATAATTTTTCTTTAGAATATATAAAGGCAAGGATTTTCCAAATATTATGCCAATTTATGTCAATTAGCAATATCCCATAAAACAATAATTTGTATATGCAAAGATATTTCTAATTGGAAAGTAATATAGCCACCATTTAATTACATATTAATATTTTATGAAAGAGGAACCATTTAAGATTGAAGAATACAAGCCAATGAAATATATTTAAACACACATATTCTGAATACGAGATCATTATCTTGTACGCTAGACACATTTGTTCCTTAAATATTTTTAAACAGATTTTGTTTTAAGTGGTTTATAAACATGATTTGTTACCCAAGATCACTTTTGACTCCAGAGCTTCATCATGGCATTTTTTACCTCTGCATTTCTGAGGGTGTAGATTAAAGGGTTTAACATGGGTGCTACTATAGTAAAAAATACAGCCACTGCTTTAAACATGGGGAAGATGACCAAGGGCTGAAAATATACTAAAATACAGGGTATAAAGAATAAGACAACCACAGTAATATATGAGGCACAAGTGGAAAGAGCCTTTCATCATGCTTCAGAATTGTGATCCTTTAGGGAGCAAAGGATGAGGGTATAAGAGGTAATAAGAATTGAAAAACTGAGCGTACACAGGAATCCACTATTGGCTGAAGCAAAAGGTCCAGAGATGTGAGTGTCAGTGCAGGAGAGCTTCAGCAGAGGATAAACATCACACATGAAATGGTCAATGACATTGGAGCCACAGAAGGGCAACCACGCAATGAAAAGGCTTTGAATCGGGCATGAATAAATCCCCCAGCCCAGGCCACAACTACCAGGAGGCCACACACCCATCAGTTCATCGTGATCATGTAGTGCAGGGGCCTGCAGATGGCCACACAGCAGTCATAGGCCATCACCATGGGCAGCAGGATCTCAACTCTTCCAAGGAAATGCATCGCAAGGGCGTGAGTAATGCATCCACCAAAGGAGATAGTTTTCTTCTCAGCAAGTGAGTCAAAGACTATTTTGGGGGCTGTGTGAGAAGAGAAGGAGCAATCTTGAAAGGACAAGAAAAACAGAAAGTAATACATACGGGCTTCCAGGGCTGGGCTGGTGGTGATGGTGACTATGATGAGTAGGTTGTCTGCCAGGGTGATTAAATACATGATTGTAAACAAGACAAGTGTGCCTTGTTTACTCTTGTAAACATACAAGAGTGTCTGCAAATTCTGATTCTGTGCCAGGCCCAGCAGGATGAAATCTGTCACATTGTTCACTTGCTCCATGATCAAATGGTTTTGCATATGGAATAACATTCATCTGCAAAAAGCCATGATGGAAGAACAATTTTGATCAAGAAAATAATACATCTTTCAGATCATCTGTTTCTTGTAAGATTTATGGAAACCCCAAGCTGACATAACTCAGACTTAAAATTTGGCTGTATTTTTAATCAGATACAGTGTGAATTCATAGCCCTCTTCTACACATACACACACATACACACACACATGCAAAATACAATTTTATGACTTTTCATTTCAGGCACATTTCCTGCAATCATATATGGCTGGATCTCTCCCAATCACTGCCACAATAGTTTCTTACATAAAAATCAGTAATAAAAAGAGGTCTTTTAACTATAAGCAGAGGTTTGAATTTATGAGTATGTACCTCCCTGTGTTTCTTTTCTAGTCATTCAAGCTAATGAGAATAAGCTCCATATAATTGTTAGGTTTAACATGTTTCTGGGTGACTAGCAAATGCCAGGTAAGTTCTGTTTGAAAATAAGGCTCATGAAGTCACATTTCTGAATTAACTGAACTGGGTGAATACTTGAGGATGCAGAAACATACACTATGGTAGTTAGATTTATGAGCTCATGCTTCATTGAAACAGAATTTATAGGAATATCATGAATTACTTATCAAACACTTCTGTAAGAACAATATCCTAAAAGAAAAAAACCGACAGCTCGACGCCATGCAATATTTCTCAAATTTATTAGTACCTTAAAAAAAATTATTGTTTAGAGAACTCTTGTCATAATCAATATCAGGGATCCTTTGCAAATCAACACTCCATTTAAGGAAGATTATGAAACATCCTCTGAATCTGTTCACTTGTTCAGAAAACAGATTTTTTAATATGCAGACATAAAGCACTATAAGTGATTGGTCAAAGCATGTTCTCTAGGATAGACAGAATATATTTATATTTTGCTTTTACTGATAAGTAGCCAAGTGATGTTGTGTATGTGCCATAGTCTTATTGAGCCCAAACTTTTTCATGTATTTTGTAGGAAAAATAACAAAGGGCATAGAAGAATTGAAGAACATCATTATTACTTATGTCAAAGTTTGTATCCTAAAGGTAAAAATAGTCTTTCAGACACTTCCAAATTATTTTTAAATTAGCCAAAATAAGAAAACCACATATCATAAATTTTTTGTATGAAATATTTCCTTTTTATAATATTAAGAGTAAACAAAATGGACTATGTGTGAATATAAATTAAATATGTACTCATCTCAAGATGTTTGAAAAGAAATTTAAACGTATTAGGAAAAATTTGAATGCAGAAATCAATTACATCAGGCAACAGAAAAGTATTAGACTTGATAAATAAATTCAAAAGCCTATTATCTTTTAAAACTGATGAATGCGCAGAAGTTAAATAAGAAGCAGATAAGGACAAATCACAAAGGATATTAATATAAATAATATTTAATGAATATTACATGTTTAGTTGTGTAATAAAAGTTTGTTCAACCACTAGTAGATACTTAAAACAAAGTAAGCCCAAAGCCTGTATATATGAAAGTAGAATAAAAATTAAGAATAATAGGACTGTATCACAAAAATAGAAAATCCTAATGTAAACCATGTGTCATTGTACAAGACGTAATTGTATTATAATACAATTGTAATAATAATAAGTCATCACTTCTAACAAAAGTACCACACTAGTATAAGTTTCAGTAATAGGAGGGGTTATAGTTGAACTGTGTATTTTCTTCATGATTAAGCACACCTAAATGTTCTCTAATTTAAAAAAAGCAATAAGAAACCCCCAAAACCAAAGTAAGTCTCCTCTTAATGTCATAATCAAATGAAGGGGAAAGAAAAGAAATGCATGTATTAGAAACTTAAAGCATCAATCTACTCAAAAACAGAAAAACCGAGAGGTAAATATGTAACTGATCTCTGCACAGGAAAGGCGGGTTATTCAAAGCACAGGGGTATAAAACTGTACAAAACTGATGGACTCAATTGCAGAAAGACAGAACAAAGTCGAAACATGTTTGCAACAAATGTGACAGGCAGCTATTATTATAGTAATAGTGTTTGTAAATAAAGACAATCTATAGAAACACTATTATAAGGAAAAAGTAAAAATAATGGAAAGCTAATACTCCTGAAAAGAGTTAGAGATCTGAAATACCCTCTATTTCATATGCTCTCAAAGAAATGCAATTAAAAATGTGAAATACTTTTCAATGGCAAATTAACAAAGTTTTACCAGAGTTCTATTATCCACTGCTGGTGACTATGTATTGGTATTAAATATTCCAGATATAAACACATCTTTAGATAAAAAGGACTTCGAAATGGTATGTTTCTTGGATTAGTACTCCTTTCTGTTAAGAAACTAGCCTAAATAAAAAATATTGTCAAAGCTTGGGTGAATATATTGTATTTCACAATTTTTTCATACTACAGAAAATGTGAAGACAACCTAAACGTCATTTAATGACTTATGATGTATAGTTATGAAATATCAGGTGCACATCAAAGTGATTTGTAAAAATTTCATGTGCACCTGATATTTCGTACCTATACAACAGAATTCCATATTCCAAATCAATAGGTGATTTGTAAGAAGAATTACTGATTTGGAAATGTGATGTTAGGGTAATATTGAGTGGAAAAATAAAATATGAAATGGTGTTATATTATGATCTCAATTATCTAAAATGACATATATAATAAAACTGCCTCTAAAAAAGACTAAATACTAATAGTATTTATTTGAATTATGGATTATGGACAAGTTTTATGTTCTTTTTGAAAACCAATTTTATGATCCTTGTACTCTTATAAATAGAATTCACTGCCTTTACTATCGTTAAAATAATTTAGGAAAAGTTTTGCTCTTTTTTATGGTCTTGTTCCATAATATTTCAAATGGCTGCTTTTCTGAGTAGATTGGGTGTGCTGGTCATTGTTCATAAAGATCTGTGAGAGTAAGAACACATACTTAAATCCAACTTACCTGTAAACTGGAGACCCTATTGTCACCTTGAGAGAAAATTACCATTAAGAAGTCACTGGTTATACCTAACTATCTGAATACATTTAGACAAGTAACAGCCTCTGTCTACGATAAACCATCTTATTTTTAAAGAATATTCCCTACAGAGATAGCAATCATTTACTCATCACTAACCACTGCTATGGAATTTCATCCATTTTAAATATAATATTCCTTTTCGTCGATGGACTCAAAAATGATTGTTTAGAGAAACTTCCTTAGTAAATCTGAGTTTACGGGCGGAGTTTATTTTTGCTCTAAAGGCTCATACCATCCTGTGAATGTGGGCCTCAAGCATCCCAGCTCAGGGGATGAATTTCTTCAGTCAGAAAACTCCCAAGAGCTTTAGGCTTCAGTAGAAATTGAGGGTGAAAAATGTCATTACTTGAGGACGTCTCTCCATAAACTTCCTTTCAACATATTTGTTCTATTGCTCTTTGGTGACTATATGAATTATACCAGAAATGAGATTCATTCTAACCTTATTCAAATCTTTGAAAATAGAAATTATGTTAAAGCTAAAAAATTAAGTATTGTCAGCATCATAAACTCAGCAGAAAATAAAAGTTACCTTGGAGTAGCAGGTCCCTTAATTCAGATCTTTAAAACCTTCTTAGAAAGTCTATGCTCAGCTGGAGATATCCCCTTTGTTCTTTGGGATCCTGGATCCCCATGGTTCGAAAACAGAACCAAAAGTATCTGTAATTTGTGGCTTGTGTTGATGTGACTTTGCAGGCTCAGGTATCTTTACAGTCTGTCCTTTTCTACATTTTCAAATATGATTTCATGGATATATTTAAAGAGATATAAATTAAGTACAGATAGTTAAAGGTGTTCTGAACTTTTAGTTCCCAGAGGATTAGAATTATCAGCTTCAGCCAAGATGTCAGCCAAATTAATTCATCCTGTTCTCTCTTGTGACTGTAGCATCAGTGACCATGGTGGGGGCAGTGGTGTGTGTACGTGAGATCCAGATAGGCTGGGTAAGCAGACTCTCTAGGGCAGTAGTTTGGAAGTGATCTTGGAGTCTGGGGCATAAGGCACAGAATATTCTAGCATTCAGAGTATGGGTGCATAAACTAATCAGAACCTGAATAATTCCTGTCTAAAAGAATTAGAGAGAGGACTAACTGTGAAAAAAATCTAGGTCAATGTAAAACTGATATTCTACTGTTGATGCCCCTGAGGATAAATACATGCAGTCTGGAAAAACTGCTGTCTAATATTTTAAAAATCTGAGTCATTCCCAAGAGCAAGAGTTTTGGAGTATAGAAAGCCTAACCTCCTAAGGCTGTCACTTCTACATACTAACTATGTAACCTGGGCAAGTTTCTCTGCCTCTTTATGTCTCAGTTTCTGTATCTGTACAGAGAAGAGAATAATGTATCAATCTCATAGGACTGTCATGGATTATATTAGATAATGCATGAAGTGTGCTTAGAATGATGCTTGATATAGATTAAAGGCTTATTGTTGGCTGTTGTCAACTTTTGTATAGGAAACGAGAGCTCATGGTGCTATTGACCTTGTCTAGGTCAATGATTATATAAATTCATATATGTTACTTGTTTTATTTTTTCTATTCTTGATAGAACTCTAGAGATGCTGAAATTAGGAGTAAAGAAAGCCAAGCTTTGCTTTATTCAATATTGATTCAAATTATTTTAATTCTAAAATCTTTGAGTGTTCAATGTCACCATTAAAATATCTGACAGTGATATTGAGATTCCTAGAAAAGTTACATTAATAAGAGGTAAAAGAAATAATAATAACATGTGATTCATAAATAACAAGCACTGGTCAGTCACTCTGTTAAGTGCAGTATATCACCTGACCCACAATCCCATGAAAGAAAGAGATATCGATACTTTCATTTTGTAATAAGGAAATTCATGCTAATTTTGAGCATCTCTTGAATGAGATCTAAAGGCTAATAATTAGTAAAGCTTGGTTTTAAATCTTGACTTATATGATTTCTAAGCCTGAGTTCTAACCAATACACTCTTTTACCTCATAAGCCACTGGTGCTATGATGTCTTATTCAATGGCACTGATGGGACAGAAGTCCTGATACCAACTAGCTCTTGGTTCTACCACCAGTGGCTGAAAGGGCTTATTTCTCAGACAGATCTCATATTTGGCAGTTAATCAGTAAAGTGAATATGTAGAAAATAGAACATTTTTGTAGCTGCCTTTTCCACCTTGTTCCCAATCTGGTGGATCATACTAAGTACTATCCTGAAAACTTTGATTCTGTAATTTCTTTGTACCTACACAATGGAAGCAAAGTCTAAGTTGAGATTCAGACTTAAGAACAGGGACAATTCTCTGCATAATAGAAATTAGTAAGATTCTAGAGAAATTATACACCTTTCCTAATTTGCCAGAGCTACCATGACAAAAATTATGCAGTGCATTGACTTAGGCACTAAGCATTTATTGAAAGTCCAAAATCAAGATATCAGCAAGGTCATGCTCTCTTTCAGAGTTGGTAGTCATGTGGAAGCTCCCTGCCACATGGCTATGTCCTTGGTAACCTCCTGTGGCTTTCTCTGACTCTGGCTTCTATGAAACGCTCCAAATTTCCTCACTTAATAAGTTCTCCAGTAATGGGGTCTTATCTTCAGTTTTGCCACACCAAAATAGAATATTCAAAGGCCATGTCCACAAATGAGACCAGACCTTGCCTCACCTTAACATATTCAAAGATACTGTTTACAAATGGTTTCACACATCCAGGAATGTGGATTAAGTTTAAGCATGTGTCTTTTGTGGGGTACATGATTCAAACCCTAACACTCCCTAAGACATGAATCTAGACATGATTCCCAATTTTTCATTTTACTAATTATGCACATGATTTTACTTATATGAGCCTGTAAACCAGCCTTAGATAAAATGAGGTAATTGGGAAGAATACAAAAGATAGCAATAGAAATCATCCATTTAGTGTATTTATGGAAAATATTTTCTGAATTGTATTGAGAGAAATGTTTTCAATGTTGATTTATCCACTCACTACTTCACTGTTGGTTATCATTTATTGAATCCTGATGAATATGTGTGATCTTGGATTAGTTAAACAAATTCTCTGTGCCTCAGTTTTCTATTCTGCAAAACAAAAAGTTGCAAAATCTAGTATTGTTATAGGATCAAGTTAGTCACTAAAGAAGGGACAAGTGATTGAAGGTTAATGCTCTTTAGTATGGAGGATAATTGATTATGTTTAAATATAAGTGGGAGGATACTAGTTTAGGTGGAGAAAGCAGAGAGAGAAAGAAAGAGGAAAATTAAAGATATGCAATAGAAATGGGGTAATCAATAGAGGCATGCTGGGTGTGGCAGACCTATTACTTGCCCACTGATGTTTGTATGAAAACTCTATTTTGTTCTGTTGTTAGGTGATCATGCATTTGAGGGAAAGTGAGTCAATTCCCAATCTAAAGGTGTGAGTGTCGATTAAACATACACTTGACTAAACCATTGATTGATGTAAGGATAGGCACGTAATGCAATTTTAGCCAATATAACAGAAGAGAAAAACTTCTGGAAAATGTTCATTTGTTCTTACATTGTTCATGAGTGAAAATTTCCTTTTCTGAGCAATGCTTTCTAAATGGGATGCTGGAATCGTCACTCCACAGTGACCACTGACCTTTTTAACTGGGAAGCTTTTGAACTGGCCCATATAAAAAACATACACCATTTGATAGTTGATTGCTTCCTATTGTATTTTATTTGAAACTGCCTTTATTTCTATTTGATAATGCATGAATTATGCTTAGAATGCTGCCTGATACAGTCTAAAGGCACATTGTTGGTTGTTTTCATCTTTCATATAGGAAATGAGAGCTCATGGTGACTCCAAAGAGACTCCAAAATAATATTATTTTCAGACCTGAAATAGCCATACCTCCTGCATTAGATCATAATCATTCCAGCAAGAAATGAACAGAAGAGTTCCCTTATTCAATCAAAATTCAACTTCAAGTAAATGTGATAAGGAAACCCATTGGATAGATAAACAGATGAACTCTCTGTCTTTGAGCCCTATATACTATCCCCCTGAGGAGTTATCTAACCCTCTGCCTGAATGAAGCCCTCTCTATGATCTGTTACTGGAGGAAGTCTAGAAAGAAGCATGATTTTTAGAAGGTTGTTCAGATTGTGGAGCCAACATTCAATCTAGAAAGCAGCAGCAAGTGTCTGTGAAGCTGAATAATACAAGTGACTATCATGTAAGCTCACTCATAGGCAGCTCCTAAGACCACTGCAAAATAGGCAAAAAAAATGGTCCCTAGCCAGCCCCTTTCCTAGAGGAAGCAGGGCTTGGTTGTTTGGTCTGGGAGCTAGATCCAGATGCCCTCAAGAACTCTAAGGCTCTGGGAACGTTCAGAGACATAACATTTTGATCCCTAGAACATGGTGACAGCAAGCAGGTCTCCCTGCTTTCCAGGACACTGGTTCAGCGAACAATCTGTTCAGTCAGGTCTAGCAGTGGGACACCATCCAGACTGATGAATGTGTTTTATCCTCCTGTAGGATAATGGGTCGCTCTCCCAGCATTCCAGCAGACTCCCATTAAGGTGTCTTAATTGGGACAACCTGCCTAATGATGGTCTAAAAAGTAAGAGGCTAATCTTTTCCTGGCATACCACGTGGCCGCAGTATGGCCGAGACTGGAGTCTGTATGGGACCCTGCATTCCAGTTAAATCTGTGTAAAAGGGAAGGAGAGGATAGTCAGATCTGAGGGCCAGAAACCACGTGGTTATGTCTCCTTAAAAGGGGATGAAGAAGTGCACTACCAAACCAGTCAATTTTAAATAAACTCAGGGAAATTACTCAGAGACAGAACCTATAAACCAAGCTTTGGTAGTTTGATATTATTTATGAGTTCTAAAAGAGATATTGATTATGTTTTTAAACTGGTCTGTTTCTCTGGGCATGATACCCCTGGATTGTATTAGATTCAGCTGAGACATATGGTTAAATTATGTTAAGATTAGGGTTTTGATTCAACCACTTAGAGTGTAACTTAGCCCCCTGGGGCTGATAAAACAGACTCTCCCATGGAAGTAGACACACACAGAAGATACACAGAGGGTCCTGTAGGTCTGGAAAGAGAGA
>JAQZBX010091771.1:0-12351 GCA_029593785.1 Cabassous unicinctus
TAAATCTTCTTTAAAAATAAAAATAATAATAATGTAATGATAAAAAATAGAAAACATTGTCAATGGATTTCTAAAATATTGCACAGGTAACATATTTTCTCTTCCAATACCATTGCTCCTGTACAACTGGAACACTGTTTACAATTTACTGTAATAATGGCTTTTACTCATTTACCATTACCCATGAAGTGTAAATTTACCTCGATGTGCTTTAGTAATGCACTGCATAAATAATCATTTGAATTTAGTACTCAATTAATTCATACTCATGTTAATTGGAATAGAAATAAAACCTATTTAGAAAAAGAGTATGAGTTTTCTATTAAATATATACCTAACATAACTATGACCTAGCAATTGCTTTTACGCATATACTCAAGAAATTTCAGTTTATATGCCCACAATGAAATTTGTATGGAAATGTTATGCAAGTTTTATTTATAATAACAATAAATGTCCAATAAGAAAGAGAGAGAGAGTGAGAGAGGAAATGAAGGAAGGAAGGAAGGAAGGAAAGAAGGAAAGGGAAGGAGGGAGGAAGGAAGGGAGGGAGAGAAAGAATATGAAGAGGTGGACGTATGTACTTTGATCTACTTAACATTTTCATCATTGTATAGATGAATTTGTTTTTATGTGTTGGATAGATTATAGTTCTTATTTTATAAATAGAGAAATTCTAGGTGCACAGAAATATCATGCATTAAAAGGAGAGTTCTTATATACCACCTGTGATATTTAGGCTAATGTGTCGACTTGGCAATGTAATAGTGCCCAGTTGTTTGATCAAGCAATCACTGGTAATGATGCCCAGTTGTTTGGTCAAACAAGCAATGGTTTAATTAAAATAAAAGACATTTCATGGACTTTAATCATCAATGAGTTGATTGAATATATGGCTGATCACATCTATAATCATGTGTGGAGATTGTCATCAATAATGAGTGACATCTCATTCATTCAGTTGAAGGCTTTAAAAGGAGAAGTGATTTTCGCATTCAGAGAGAGAATTTCCATCTCTACTTCAGACAGACCGCAACTCTTGGGAAACTCAACAAGGACCTTCATCAGATTTCCTGACTTGCAGGTCACACTATGGAATTTGGGCTTGTGTATCCTCAAGGTCAAGTGAGACAATTTTATAAAATCCTATACTATTTACTCCTGTAAGTTCTGTTTAGAACTACAGAACCCTAACTAATATGCCACCCTATTATTAACAACTTGCATTGCTATCATATATTTTTCACAGTTCATCACATTGAAATGACAGATGCAGGCCATTACATATCTTGCCATAACCTACAAAATTGTGTGGGAGAAAGTGTATACTACCATGTAAACTATAACCCATGCTTAGTGGCAATTCTCCAAAATGTTTTCATCGATTGTAACAAATGTCCCACACTAAAGAAGGATGTTGTTAATGTGGGAAAATCTGGGAGGTGTAGGGAGCGGGGCATGTGGAAATTCCCTATATTTTTATGTAAAATTTATGTAATCTAAATATCTTTAAAAATATATTAAAAAATAAAAAAGAGTATTTGTATAATTGTACTATTAACTATAGTCTATTGTTTCCAGTAGGGTTCCCTACTTGTCTTGCAAAGTTTTATATTTTAAAAAATCTTTATTATAATAACATATATACAACCTAAAATTTCCTCTCTAAACCACATTGAAAAATACAATTCAGTGCTGATAATTATGGCCACAATATTGTGATACCCTTACAACCATCCATTGCCAAAATGATATGGTCAAAACATATAAAAATTCTATACAATTTAAGCATTAACTCAGATTATATTTCTTATGACTTGCATTCCAAGGCTTTAAAAAGAGAAGTGGATTGTGGGAACATGGCAAATGGGTTAGGCAGATAAGGCTTAGATCTCACTAAAACAAAACAGAAAAAGCCAGAGGCTACTGTGGGGACCTGCTCTGGGGCACAGCAAACCAGGACACTGCTTACCACCTCCCAGAAGAGTGAAGGTCAGAGACACGAAGAAGCCAAAACAAGTAAATCCAAAACAAGTAATCGCAAGTTATTAAACCTCCAGCTGCTGGAAGGGCTCTCCTCTTCCGCACTGGAGATATTAAGCTGAGGGTAAAACTCCTGTCAAATTGTATCTAACTGAGAGTAAAACAGATGTCTACCTCCACAGGAAGGTGCTCTGAGTCATCTAGGAAGGCACTGGGCAGATAGGTAAGTCAGGAATAACCAAGAGTTGCTTACCTCAGTTGCTGGAAGGGGCTCACATACCCGACCCTAAGCATGGACAGACTAGGTGGAGACTCTAGACCCCTGCTCCAAGCGGGAGTGTGAGAGCAGATTCTCCAAGAGGAAGAGCGATCTAGGAGGGTGGAGAGTCATTTACTTGAGGCGAGTTGAGCCAGTTGGGCATCACTTAAATATTGGAAGGGAACCTGACTTGACAGGGAGAGGGGAGGGGCATCACCTCAGGCAGGAGGTCATGCCCAGCCACTTAGGTAAAGAGAGGAATTACATCAGTGAGGAGGCAGAGACAAACAGCAATCAGCACCATTCCAGCTGACAGCAGGGGATCTAACCTGCCTGAGGGAAAAGGGGCTGATAGACTTCTGAAAGATTTATTAACACAAGGAGGCAGAACAGCTCAGTGGAAGTATTCCTGCCAGCATACATGAGGTCCCTGGTTTGATTCCTGGCTATTCCTTGAGAAGTGATTTACCAGGTTATCAGGCATCCAGCTGAAACTTTATGACAGAGAACACATAGACATTCTCTTTGTATTAGCTTTTCTTGGATCTCTTATTTTTTTCAAAAAAAAAGTTGCTTTACTTTTATTTCATTTACTTTACTCACTAAAACCCAGTTCGAAACCAAAAGAGTGCAGGCTGCAGCAGAAGTGATTGAGGAACACCAGCAGCCTGAGAAGATCCTTAAGGGACTAAGAGAGAAGGCTGTATTTTTGTGTGTATTTTTTTCTTCTGTCTCCTTTTTCAAAATAGCGGGTTGCTGCTGTTGTTTCTTGCTTGTTTTGTATCCCCTTCCTTTGTTTCTCTGCTTTTTTATTTTATTTTCTTTTTCTTTTTTTCTTTTGGTTACTGATCTATTATACGTATGCTACTTCATTATCACTCCCTTATCTTTATATCTTTTGTTTTCCATTGTTGTTTTTCATTCCACCTCTGTTATTTGGTCTCAATTTTTTCTTGTTTTTAGTTCTGCCTGTCTCCTTTTTTCTCAGTTTACTTTCTCTTTTTTACTTTTTTCTTTCTCTCTTTTCTCTTTTCTTCACCCCCTTCACAAAATATATATATATATATATTTTTTTTTCTCTATTCTGTTTCTTATTTCATTGATTCTATTCCACTTTGCTAATCTTATTTCTCTGTGCTTCTTACTCATGTTAATTTTTCAATTTCCTAGGTCTTATATGGTTGCTCTCCTACCTTTTACTATTATCATTTCCATTATTCTTTGTGTCTTTCTATCACTTTCCTTTTCTCTGGTCCTCATTATTTTTTTTTAAAGGAAATTATATCTCTTTCACAAAAAACAGCTGATTGGGTGCAAGATCCTGAATGAGTTAGCTGTTTTGGGAACTAACAGAGTAAGGGGCTTCAGGGCATCTATCTGGAGTGAGCTGAACAAAGAGATAAATTCTTCAAGGTACTTCTGGCTTGATATTTGGTTGCTCTGTTTCTTCTTCCTTGATTTCCCCTTATTCGTGTATGCCAATTTTGTCCACCAATGCAATCTCTTTTCCTTCCTTCATATTTCTATCTTCCACTTCTTGTTATTATTCTTAAATACAACCTCTCTTTTTAGTCCTCACATTTTCTGTTTTTTATTTCTATCTAGTCTATCCTGTTTTTTTTCTTTTATTAACTTTTTTCTTTTCTTTTCTCTTTTCCACTCTCTTCACTATTCTGGGCTTTTAATGCATTCTATATATTTTTCTCTATTTGGTTTCCTATTTCATTGTTGGTACTTGACTTTTCTATTCCTATTACTCTACATGGCTAACATGAGTTAAATATTCATTTTCTGAGGTCATATATGGTTCCTCTTCTAACAATTACTATTATTATTTCTATTATCTTTTTACTTTTCTTACCTCTTTCACTTTCTCTGGCCCTAACTTTTTCCTTCAAGGGAACATAGACAAGAGCAAGGAAATAGAATAAGAAGAACAAAGTGCCAAAGAGAAAATTTAACACACACACACACACAAACAGCAATTAAATAAAACTGTAGAGAAAAGAAAGAAGATATTCAACTGAATAAACCCAACAAGAAAAAAAAATGACTAGACAGCATCAAAAACTTACAAACCATACTAAGAAACAGGAAGACATGGCCCAACACAAGGAACAAACTAAAAACCAGGAAGTAATGCAGAACATTGAACAACTAATCAAAGCTGTTCAAACAATTATTATAGATTTACTTAATGAAGTGAAGGAAGAGAATAAGCATATTAAAAAAAACACTGAGAGAACATACTGAAGAAATTGTAAACATACATGAAAAGATAACGGATTTGATGGTGATGAATGACACAATCCAAGAAATCAAAAGACACTGGAAGCACATAACAGCAGATTTCACCAGGCAGAGCAAAGAATTAGTGATGTGGAAAATAGTACATCTGAAATCAAACAGATATTAGAACAGATAGATAAAAAGACAGAAAAAATACAGCAGGGACTTAAGGATTTGAATGACAACACAAAATGCACAAACAGATGCATTATAGGCATCCCAGAGGGAGAAGAGAAGGGAAAGACAGAAGGAGTCTTGGAGGAAATAATAGCTGAAAACATCTCAACACTCTTGATGGAGATGGATGTACATGTACAGGAAATTCAGCCCACCCTAAACAATATAAATCCCAACAAGCCTACTCCAAGACATACACTCATCAAACTGTCCAATGCTCAAGACAAAGAGAAAATACTGAAAGCAGCAAGAGAAAAGAGGACCATCATATACAAGGGAAACTCAATAAGATTAAGTGCTGATTTCTCATCTGAAACCATAGAGACGTGAAGGCAGTGGTATGACATAGTTAAAATACTAAAAGAAGAAAAAAAAATACTTCCAGTAAAGAATTCTCTATCCAGCAATGCTGGCATTCAAAAATGATGGAAAGTACAAAATATTCACAGATAAACAGAAATTGAGAGAGTATGCCAATAAGAAACCTGCCCTTCAAGAAATACTAAAGGGAATTTTGCAAGTTAAAAGGAAAAAAAACAAGAAAGACAGTTGGAGGAGAGTGTAATAACAATTAAAAAGACAGAAAGAGAAGTAAAAACATAATATGAAATATATGACCCCAAAGAAAATATGGCTAATATAAGTAATTCCTTGAGAGTAATAACACTGAATGTTAATGGATTAAACTCATCAATCAAGAGACACAGATTGGCAGAACGGATAAGGAAATAGGACCATCTATATTCTCTCTACAAGAAGCCTACCTTAGACACAGGAATTCAAGGAGTCTGAAAGTGAATGGCCAGAAAAAAAACCTTAGAAGCAAACAATAACCAAAAAAGGATGTAAGTAGCTATACTAATATCAGAAAAAATAGACTTTAAATGCAAAACTATTATAAGAGACAAAGATGGACAGTGTTTATTAGTAAAATGGGTCATCTTTCAAGAAGAAAGAACAATTATAAACATTTATGCACCAAACAGGGGTGCCTCAAAATACATGAGGAACACACTGGAAAAACTAAGTGGAGAAATACATGGCTCTACAATTACAGTGAGTTGGTTCCTTTAATACACCATTATCACCATTAGACAGAACATCTTGACAGAGAATCAATAAAGAAACAAAGACCTTGAATAATACATTAGAGGATCTGGATCTAATAGACATATTCAGAACGCTACATGCAAATACAGCAGTATATACATTCTTTTCGAGTGCACATGGATCATACTCCAAGATAGACCACATGCTAGGCAACAGAAAAATTCACAATGCATTCAGAATGATTGAGATTATGCAAAGTCATTTCTATGACCACAAAGGAATGAAATTGGAAATCATTAAGGGACAGGGAACCATATTAGGCACAAAGATATGGAAGTTAAGCAAAATACTCTTAGCCAAACAGTAGGTCAAGGAGGAAATCTCAAAAGAAATCAGTAACTACATTGAAATGAATGAAAATGACAAAACAACATATCGAATCCTAAGGGATTCAGCAAAAGCTGTACTGAGAGGGGAAACTAATATCCATAAATGCATATATCAAAAAAGAAAAAAAGAGCTAAAATCAAAGACCTAACTGCACATCTGGATGAATTAGAAAGAGAACAACAAAATAACTGCAAATATAGTAGAAAAAGGAAATAGCAAAGATAGAGCAGAAATAAATGAAATAGAAAATAAGAAAACACTAGAAAAAAGTAAGCAAAAGCAAAACCTGGTTGTTTGAGAAGATCAATAAAATTGACAAACCCTTAGCGAGAATAACAAAGAAAAAGAGAGAGAAGATGGAAAAACACAAAATAAGGAATGAGGAATGGGGTATCACCAATAACCCTACAGAAATAAAGAGTATCATAAGAGGATACTTTGAAAAATTATATGCCAACAAGAAGGATAATTTCGAGAAAATGGACAAATTCCTAGAAACTCACAAGTAGCATATATTGATGAAAGAAGGAATTGATGAACTCAACAGACCAATTACAAGAACAGAGAAAGAATCAGTCATCAAAAACCTCCCAACTAAGAAGAGCCCAGGACTGGACAGCTTCATAAGTGAATTCTACTAAACATTCTGGAAAAAACTAATACCAATGCTACTTAAAGTCTACCAAAAAAATGGAAGTAGAAGGAACATGCCTAATTCATTCTATGATGACATTACCCAAATACCAAAGTGAAACAAAGATACCACAAGAAAGAAAATGACATACCACCCTCTCTAATGAACCCAGATGCTGAAATCCTCAACAAAATACTTGCTAATGGCATTCAACAACACATCAAATGAATTATATACCATGACCAAGTGTGTTTCATCCCAGGTATGCAAGGATGGTTCAACAATAGAAGATCAATGTAATACACCACATAAACATTTCAAAAGAAAAAAATCTCAGGATCATCTCTGCAGATGCAGTAAAAGCATTCTACCAAATACAACACCCATTCTTGATAAAAACAATGCAAAAGATAGAAATAGAAGGAAACTTTCTAAATATGATAAATGGTATATATGAAAAACCCACAGCTAACAATACATACAGTGGTGAAATCCTAAAAGATTTAACTCTAAGATCAAGCACAAGACAAGGATGCCCACTCTCATCACTCTTATTTAATATTGTCTTAAAAGTACTTGATGGAGTAGTCAGGAAGAAAAAGATAGGAAAGACATCCAAATTGGAAAGGAAGATGTAAAAATTTCACTATTTGCTGATGACATGATCTAATACATAGAAAGCCCTGAGAAATCTACAACACAGCTTGTAAAACTTATAAATGAGTTCAGTGAAGTCACAGGCTATAAGAGCAATGCTCAAAAATCAGCAGCATTTCTGTACAAGATTAATGAGCAATCCGAGGAGGAAATCAAGAAAAAAATGTCATTTACAATTGTAACTAAAAAAATCAAATATCTAAGAATAAATTTAACTAAAGATATAAATGACTTATACACAGAAAACTAAACAACAGTGTAAAAGGAAATCAAAGAAGACTTAAATAAATGGAAGAATATTTCCTGTTCATAGATAGGTAGACTAAACATCATTAAGATATCTATCCCACCCAAACTAATCTACATATTTAATGCAATCCCTATAAAAATCAACAGAGAATTTTTACTGAATTAGAAAAACTAACTACAAAATTTATTTGAAAGGGTAAGAGGCTCTGAATAGCCAAAGAATTATTGAAAAACTAGAATGAAATTGTAGGAATCACACTACATGACTTTAAAACACACTATAAAAATTACAGTGCTCAAATCTGCATAGTATTGGCACAAGTTTACACATACCGAAAAATTTAACCAAATTAACCTTTCTGATATACATCCTTGCATATACACTCATCTGATATTTGACAAGACCACCCAGCCTAAACAAATGGGAGAGAATGGCCTCTTCAACAAATGGTGCTTGGAGAACTGGGTATCCATATGCATAGAATGAGAGAGGAACACCATCTCACACCTTATACATAAATCAGCTCAAGAGTGATCAATGATCTAAACCTTGGAAGATAATGTATTGAATCATCTACAGGACATTTTAATAGGAAATATTTTCATGAACTTCACACCCAAAGCATAAGCGGCAAAAGAAAAAAGAGATAAAAGGGATCTCCTCAAAATTAAAAACTTTTGCATCTCAAAGGATGTTATCATGAGAGTAAAAAGGCAGCATACCCAATGAGAGAAAATATTTGGCAACCATATGTCTGATAGGAGCCTATATCCAGCATATATAAAGAAATCCTACACCTCGAAAACAAAAAGACAAAAAAAAAAAAATTCAAAAAATGGGCAAGTGACTTGAAAAGACTCTTCTCCAAGGATGAAATACAAATGGCTAAAGAGGACATGAAAAGATGCTCAACATCACTAGTTATTAAGGAAATGCAAATCAAAACTACAATAAGATACCATCTTACATCCATTATACTGGCAGCTTTTTAAAAAAACAAAGGACTATAAATTTAGGAGAGAATGTGAAGGAATGGGAACCCTTATTCATTGTTGGTGGGATTGTAGAATGGTCTAGCCATTGAGAAGAACAGCTTGGTAGTTCCTCAAAAAACAAAGTATAGAACTCCCATATGATTCAGCACTTTCACTATTGGGTATATACACAGAATTGAAAACGAAAACACGAACAGATACATGCACACCAATGTTCATAGTGGCATTATTTACTATTGCCAAAAGTTGAAATCAACCAAAACGCCCATCAACAGATGAATGGATAAACAAAATGTGGTCCATACATACAATGGAATATTACTCAGGTATAAGAAGGAATACAGTAATAACGCATGGGATAACATGGATGACTCTTGAGGACATTATGTTGAGTAAAGTAAGCCAGGCATTGAAGGATGAATATTACATGACGTCACTCATGTGAATTAAGCAAATGGAGCAGATGCAGAAAGCTACTCTCTGGCATATAAGTAAACAGGAAATAGAAAGTTAGAAGAAGGTTGTGAGCCAATGACTATATGGAAGTAATCTACGGTAATATGAAAGTGTGTAGTTGCACATTGAAGGGACATGACAGGAGGGTAGTGATATTATTAGGTTGGTTGGTGCAGGTTTGACAGTTGTTTAAATTGGGGATGGTGGATTGGAAGGTCCAGGGAACTGGGTGAAGGATTGGGATAGGGACCAGTTGAACACTGGGCATTGGTGGGTATGTGATTGAAAGTACAAAATTGGGAATGCTTTTATGGCAATACAACAAGGAAGGGTTACTGGTTTAGGGTGTGGGATGAGGGGCATTTTGGACAGAGTGCACCTGGAGCAGACTTCTAGGGGGTGTGTGAGTGATCATTGTGTCATACTGTGTTGTATCAGTGGGTGGAGACCCACATAATGAGCGGGAAGTTGTGGACTGCCATCCTGGGGAGGACTGATATGTTCACAAACAAAATGGTGAGAGTTGCTGGTGACCATGGGCAGTTCCTAATAGCGGAGGACAAATGAACGTGTTAAGAACTCAGTGTTGTTGCAAGTAACTATGAATCTTTTCACCCAAATGAATCTGGAAAGCAGCTATGGACACCAAGGGCAGGAGTTGGGAGGAATAGAATAGATGCAACAGAGAGTATTTAGTGGGCAATGGAAGTGTTCTACATGGTCTTGCAATGATGGACACAGGCCATATTAAATATCAAAATTTATGAAAGTGTATGGTCTTGAATGTAAACCATAATGTAAACCACTGACTATGGTTAGTAGGTATGTTCGCTATTTGTCTATCAGTTGTAACAAAGGTCCTATCCACATATAAAAAAGTATTAATATGGGAAGGGTTTAAAGGGGAGGATGTTAGATACGTGGGAATCCCCTGTATTCTGTATGTGACTTTACTGTGACCTAAAACTTCTTTGAAAAAAAAATGAAAAAAAGTAAGAAGTGGTGTATAAATGGAAGAAAATATCACTATACATACACAGGACACCAGATATTACAGTGATTAAAGACAACATGTCAAAAAAATATATATTTCTGATTATTTTTTTAATGTCCCAAACTTTTAATTTAATTTAATTTTTAGTGTTTTTTTTTCATTTTTATATATTTTATTTCTTATATTTAAACCTATCATTATTTCATTTTCCTATTAATTGTATTTGGCTATATTATTGGCTTCATTTTTGAAGAAACTTTGGATCACAGACGGGTTACAACGGGGCAGGGGAAAATCACTGGTGTGGGGTGTAGGTGATGGAGGATACATGGGAGGAAGTTTACCTAGGTGTACATATAAGGCATACAAATACGTTCAAATGTTCACAAGACTTTCTCATGGTTGGTGGAGACTCACACAATAACCAAAAGAATATTTAATTCTCATCCTGGAGAGCTCTGCCACATTCCTAATGGTGCAGCAACAGTCCATTAAGTGCAAGGGCAATGACTATTGAAGGAGGATGATGTATTGATGGGCCCTTGATATTGATGACTATTATTATGAAGCTTTGCTCTTGAAATTGAAACATAGCTTAGTGTTGTGGGGTGCCTAAAAGTTGCCTCCTGAGAGCTTCCTTGTTGCTCAAATGTGGCCTCTCACTAAGCCAAACTCAGAATATATATGCATTCCCTTCCCCCCAGCATAGGACAAGATTCCCAAGGATGAGTTTCCGTGGCACCAAGGGGTTACTACCAAGCACAAACTAGCAATGCAACTGGAAAAAGACTTCAAATCAAAGGGGGTAAAGGTGAAGACAAATGAATTTATATGGCTAAGAGACTTCAAAGTGAGTAGGGAGGTAATCCTGTAATCCTGGAGGTAATGCTTATGCACATCAAATAGTGGGCTCCTGAGGGCTCTGTAGACATGCAGGTTCTATGATCAGGGCAGATAGCTCCAGAATTTGTTGTCTTGCTTCTGGATCCTACTTTGGAGTTTGTGCTCCTGAGAGTGACAGAGTTGGACTCAATTATGACTTCCCTACACGTGTCTAATCTTTCCCTGCTATTTTAACCTATACTTGGTGCTGGAGTTTGTAGATGTACATCTAAGGGACTGGAATCTTTGGGCTGTCCGTGTGCCAGCTGGACCCGGAGCCTCAATGGAGCTGCAACACCTACTCTTCAGTTCATTGGACTCACTCAGGACATCTACCAATGAGGTGAGTATTGGCATCCACCATACCAAGGAAATGAGAGAGCCTACAACTACAAGCAAGAGAATCCCATCTATCACCTGTATGGGACAGAATCCCCCTCTCAATTAGAGGTGGAGTGGACATCACTGTCCCAGAATCCTCAGTATTGGGGAATGAACTATGGACTAGAGTGGACTTGCTGGTATCTTACTATAGACATACTGTGATTCTAGCAATGGAAGAAACTACAACATTGATGTGGAGGCAGTGACCACTGGTGGCTCTGGGAGCAGGGAAAGGGAAAAACAGTTGTACCATGGGGCTTTTTTTGGGACTTGGGAATCATCCTGAATGACATCGCAATGACAGATATAGACCATTTTATATCATACCATAAAATGCAAAACAGTGTGGGATAGAGTGTAGACTACAATGTGAACTATGGTCCATGCTCAGTGGCAGTGTCCCAGAATGCATTTAACAATTGCAATGAATGTGCCACATTAATGAAGGATGTTGTTTATATGACAGTGTGTGAGAGGTGTGGGGTGTGGGGCATATGGGAATCTCTATATTTTTTGTGTAACATTTATTTAATCTAACTATCTTTTAAAAAATAAAAAAAAATTATAAAAAAACAATGTGAGATAAAAATAAATAAATATATATATTTAAAAAAGAGAGAGAATATTCATTATTAGAAGTAAACATAAAAGCATACCTAGTTTCATTGTGCTTCATTTTATTTTGCTTCACAGATATTATTTTATAAAAATTGAAGATTTGTAAAATCCCTGTGCCAAGCAATTCTATCAGCACTTTTTTTCACAGAATGATCTCCCTTCATTTGTCTGAGTCCCATTTTGATAATTCTTTCAAAATTTCAAACATTTTCATTATTATCATATCTGCTATCATGTACTGTGATCAGTGATCTTTGCTGTTACTATTGTAATTGTTTTGGGATGCCACAAACCATGCCCAGATAAAACAGCCAACATAATTAATAAATTTTG
>JAQZBX010091772.1:0-12348 GCA_029593785.1 Cabassous unicinctus
CCATTTCAAATTATAAACAGATGTTCCAGAATGGTTTCTTGCTGCACTAGATAGTACAACTTAAATCACTTCCTCTCGATAAGCAATACTATCCATTTTCTCTTTTCCAACTCACATTTTAATGGCAGAAGGTGTTATATCATCTTGCAGCTCTTTGAATGTTTACAGGTAATTTTAGTGAAGAAAAGTCAACCATGTGGGGACCCTCCCTTTTCTATTTTCTTTTATTGTGAACACATTTTTGCAGAAATGAATATATCTCTTCTGAATTGATAAAGAGGAAATGTGTCTTGCTCATTATTTCAAATACTGCTTATCTAATCCTTTCTAGAAAAAAAAACTAATTGGAGAAAAGCAATATATTTAATTTATGTTAAAACATTTTTTCAAAGCAAAACATAATTTTTCAGGAAAGATTAGATCTCATATTTAAAGAATGAAATTACAGGCATAAAATTTTTGTGAGGCATCATTTGTAAAGTATAGCAGGTCAAAATGAGAACTCTGTTATATAATTTACCATCAGTTATTAAAGATGGAACGTATTAATGTATTTTATGGGTTTATGAATTTTCAAATAGCATAATTCATTTATGAGTAATCTATAACCCACACTTCTTGTATAGTCATTAGAAAATCCGGCCTTGGTGGTTTTCTGTTGAATATCAGAAGCTCTCAGAAGTATGCCATTAGGAATAAGCCTTCACAGGGGTGGGAGATTCTCCAAATTGAATACTTCCTCTACCTCTTCTTTCTGTGGTATTGTGATTTACCTGGTGTTATACAGGAAGGCATGAAAAATTCATCTCTTACTTAATTTCCAAAAGGACTGCTTTTGTTGTTGTTTGGTCAGTTTTAGGGTTGAAGTTTAAAACACTGAGAAATTTTACAGCTTCAATAGTAAAATACTTAGACTTTGATATTGAATGCAATGCCCCAGTTCCTGTGATCTTTGAAATACAAATTGGATTTACATTTACTTTTCAAAGCTTTTCATTCTTGTTGGTGAGTGTCCCCTGACACAACTCTGCAGACTGGATCTGCTTTTTAGCTTTAGCTGCTCCCTGCCCAGGGTCTTGGACAGTCGAAGAAATCAGAGGAAACCCACATAGCCAGGCTAGGATGCGCTTTATTCCTCTGTACCAGTTTGACCTAAGAACGCCTAGTTTTAGAAGACCTATTTTTTTGTTGTTGTTTTTAAAGAGATGCTCATACATAAGTGGGGTGAAGAGGCGAATCACATTGATTTCTTTCAAAGAAGGGTGTTGTGCAAATGCCGCTGAGTAAAACTGCATTTCCATTTCCCGAATTGATCTCATCTTAAAACCTTGCAGTTAATCTTATTTTTTAATGCATTGCTGTTTAACAGAAATTCCACCATATGAAATGAAAGTGACTGGCCATAGAAGCTGAAATGACGCTTAAAATCTTTTATCTATCGTCTTTGGAGGTTCAAGATGTCATTTTTTCAAAAAATGATAAAAGGGACAACGTTGTATACTTCAGCTGACAGCATTATTCAAATAGCTTCTTCTTTCTTTCTTTCCTCCCAGAAAATCCATTTTTGGAAGACAGCTTTGAACAATATATAAGGAATAGATTTTACTGTGTATCATTAAGAGTAGAGAATTTTCTTACCTTAGGCATAGTGCAGTTGAACCCATCATTAAGTTGCTAGAACTCTCTGCTGGTCCCAAACTCAAGTTAGGATACTGGAAGAATCAAGACAAAACTGTCTCCTCTCCTATGGCTTCCTGGTGGAGTCTACCAAAAGATAGTTTGTAGATATCTCAACAGAGATTTACACCAACCAAGCAATGACAGTATGTCAATGCATTTCACATTTGAATCGCTGTGCCTTGGGCGTGTAATAGGATACTGGCACTATTGTGTAACGGATATTCCTGCACTTAAACATTATTACAAATTTCATGTTTTCTCAAAATGATCAGATTCTATTTTTTTCACTAAAAATAATGGTAAATCTTAACCTTCAAATTTACTTTAAAAACTCCTATTACAGTTTAGCAAGTGTATTTTCAGTTGGCCAAAAACTATGACCTCTAAGTTTTAATCAGGTTTATTACAATAGAAAAGTAGATGAATAGACCAGAATTCATTGTTATAATATCATAGCTGTGGACCCTAAAATACTGTGATTTCTCTTTTGTTCTTTCTGATATTTTCAGTCTAAAAGTGCCAGACATTTAAAAAGGAGAAAAAATGGATTTAAGACCAATATCCAAACCTTGTTCCCTGCTTCAGCGCATACTTGTCATTCATTTTTCACAGTCTCAGTCCAGTTATCCGAAAATAGGTCTTCCATCCAAATTGCATTTTAACTTCTGGTAAAGGAGCTTCTATATATCTTATTGTTCCCCATATTCACTAGGAGGTCCTTACTTTGAAATGCAGGAACCTTGTGCTTCAGCTTCATGATCTGACACCTACTAAGTTTTCGAGCTTTGTCTTCTAACGCTACACACACATAGCTTTGTAACTTTAACTGCTCTCAGGAAAATCAACATGAGCTCTGGATCCAGACTTCCTGGATCAGAATCCCAACTCTGCCTTATACTAGCTGTAAGGCCTTGGACAAGTTATTTAACCACTCTGCCCCTCAGTTTTCTCTTCTGTATAATGAGAACAATAATGGCCCCTATCTGATAGGATTACTAAGTTAAATGAGGTTGTATACACCAAGTCCTTAGGACAGAGCCACCACATAATAAGTACTCAGTAATTATTTGCTATAGCAGTAATATTTATCACCATCTCATCATCACAAAGGGAGTCAATATCATCTATTTACTTCTACCCTACTTTAATACATCATAAATTCTATGAAGAAGCCTTTTGGAGTGGGGATCGCTATTCTTTTTAGCAGCCCTAATTATTTTCTAGAGTAAGGCAAGACAATTTTTTTTTTTTACTAAAAAAAGGAAGATAGTATTTAGGAAAATTGCTTGAGTAAAACTATATATGTTGGAATTTAGTCCTATACTCAGTAAATATTTGTTAAGGTTCTATCATGAATAAGGCACAGTGGAAGGCCCTGGAAATGTGATGATCCAAAATAGTTATGGTCCCTGAACTCATGAAACTTGATGTCTGGATAGGGGATAATTAATTATCATATAATCCCAAATGGTTATATTATACATTTTAATAATTTTGTAAAGGAAAAAGTTAACAGGATGCAGTGAGAGAATAAGAAATGACCTACTTTGAGTGATCAAAAAGGGCTTTCTTGGAGATGCCATTTAAGTGGAGACCAGAATGCCCGTGGGCTGTTGAACAGTGGAGAAGACGCTTTAGGGGCAGAAACAAAGACCCTAAGGCAGGAGATGATGGAGGTGTTTGAGCCCCTGAAGGAGGACTGATGTGCCTGGGACACAGGGAGAAAGAGGGCAAGGGTCCATCATGGGGCTGGAAAGGAGAGCTGGGTCACTCAGGGCCGCAGAGACCTTGTGAAAGGTTCTGGACTAATTCTTAGGGTAAAAGGAAGTTTTTGAGCAGGGAAGTGATGTAGTCCATTGTATATCTTTAAAAGATTGAGCTGGTTTTGGGTGGACACTGGATTATAGAAAAATGAGTAGAAACATAGGGACCACTTGGAGACTAGTTGTGTCTTTGAAGAGAGCTGATGATAGCTTGGACCAGGACACAATGGTTTTGGAAGAATGGACATACTGCAAACTACATTTTGGAGGATGAAGGGTCAGGACCTGGTGAGAGAGAGCATGTTTGTGTTGGGAGAAAGGGATCATCCAGAATGACCTTCAAGTGACTCTCAGATTGATGATATATCATTGTATATTAATGATATTGTGTTATAGGTGTAACTTAATATTATAGATGTTAATAGACAACATTATCATGTAGTAAAGTGGAAAAGACAGAGAATGCTTTCAAAGGACATGAAGAGTTTTATTTACATTTCTAATTGGAAGCCAGTGTAAAGTCTTGCTAAAGATTCAATAAAATAATTCATATAAAGAACTGTCAAAATAACTGCACAAAGCAAGTTCCCAGTAAAAAGTCTGTTTTCTGATAAGATTTAGGTTATGGCTCACATCCTTGATATGACACAAAGAAGGGCCAGGCACATCAGAAACACTTATTCACTGTTTTTGTTTGTTTGATTGATTGTTTTTTTGTGTGGGGTTCTGTGGGGCACTTGGTTTCCCTGGCAGGGATGAAGGTACCTTGTTTGTGGTGAACAAAGTTAATTAATGACTGAATAGACTTCAGTTTGGTCGCATTTACAATAATCTTAGATCAGAAAGAAATGTGATTGGGCACCTCCCTCCCACATGGGAGGTCCTGGGTTCAGTTCCCGGTGCCTCCTAAAAAGAAAGTGCAAATGATGGGGGTGGGGGTGGGGGATAAATAAATAAAATAAATGTTAAAAAAAAAAAGATTTGATATCAGTTGAAACTTGATACCACAATAAGCTCCATCTTATTTCAAATCCAAAAGATACAGAAAAAGAGGGAGCAAAAATATAGCTCATTTTTATTTTCTACTTGATCATTTATTTCTTAATTAAATTATCATTTATACCCACAAACTTCCAAATTTAGGAAAAACATGCCTGCATTTGTTTTGAAACATTCCATTTGAAAAAAAAAATTTGAAAAAAATGGAATATATGGACAAATGGACAAATCAAAATAGTAAAGAGTAGTAAGCAATGAGCAGGGGTATTAAGCTTTCTTTAGATCATAACTAAAATTGAGCTTCCTAAAAAACAAAAAGAGAAACCCAGTGAATACATAGTTCAGCCCTGAATATTAGATTTGGGGGATTGGGTGGGGAGAGCAAGAATATTTGTCTGTTTTTCACACTGCTGTATCCTAAAAATCTGAAAGGCTCTTGGCAAATAATTTAATATTTGTTGAATGAATCATTAATTCAATGAATGAATAATTTAAAAAGCATGTCACATTTTCTGTTTCTAAGAAAGTAATTGCATATGGTACTCCATTTCTTCAAACCGCATCTTCTCTCATTTAGGATGAATAACCATGCCCTTTCTATTTTGAAGTGCTTAATAAAAATAATTGTGGCTCATTATAAAGGCAGACAATTTCAGCTCTCTTTGTACCAGTTTTACCTTCAATGAAGCTGATAATCAGATGAGAACCATGAGCCCATTGCGTCCTATGAAGATTAGTTCCACTAATGTGAGTTTCAGGTTGGGTTCAAAGATGGGTGCTCATTCTCTGGCCTTTCCTAGTGAACGTGGAATCCAGTTGACTCCTCAGAGCTTGTTCATAGACAGGACCTACTGAGGTAATTTCTCTAGGGTACTCTTAGGCCTCTTCATGGGGGA
Source organism: Cabassous unicinctus (assembly GCA_029593785.1). Classification (NCBI taxonomy): domain Eukaryota; kingdom Metazoa; phylum Chordata; class Mammalia; order Cingulata; family Chlamyphoridae; genus Cabassous; species Cabassous unicinctus. Next base: position 5,339 of record JAQZBX010091772.1, read on the forward strand.
ACATTGTCAACCACGTGATCTGGGCCTGGAGTTACTAGAGCCTTTCGATATATATGGTTTTTCAGTCCCAGGATTTTGTTTTTAACAATTTGAGGTCACAAGTGAATCATGAGGAGGCAGATGTGGCTCAAATGGTTGGGCGTCCATCTGCCATATGGAGGGACCTGGATTTGATCCCCAGGACCTCCCAGTAAAATAAAAAAATACAGAAGGTGTGTGTGCACCCAGGCCCCAAGAGCCACGCGGCAAGATGATGACATAACAGGAGAGTGACACAAGGGAGAGCCAAGATGAGACACAGCGAAAAACCAGGAACTAAGGTGGTGCAGGCGGTAGGATGCCTCTCTCCCACATTGGAGGTCCCCAGGAGGAGAAGGATGAGAAGAGAGGGCAGGAAACAGACACAGAGAATCGCCCGGCGAATGGACACAAAAAACAGCAAACAGGGGTGCGGTTGGGAGGCGGGGGCCTAAAAATGGATAAAAGTAAGTAAATAAATAAATAAATCTTTAAAAAACAAATTAAAAAAAAAAGTGATTATGGACCTGGGGAGCATTGCTGGTCCCTAAGGAGATTCTTAGTAATGCTTTAGTTTGGCATATTCGTCACGTGAATGTACGCCAGGCTGTGTGCCTGGCACGTGACCATCAGTGAATGATAATGAGCAGAGAATAGAGAAAAAAAAAAAATTGCTAAAGGGGGCAGAAAACGAGAACATTGAATCCATTTTCTTTCTTACAGGGCTTCCCTTAAAAAGCACGTATGTTATGGTAGCGTAACTCCGTGCTTCCCATTCTTAATTCATGAATACTATTTGTTAAAGGCTGAGGGATGTTCGTTGATGTGGACATTTTTAATTTTGTTATTTCTTTACCATATCAGATTCTCCCTAGCTGCATGTGTGTTTTCAAAGGGAATATGTCCTTGCTTGCCTCTTCCATCATTTTAGCCGTTGTTTGACGAATTAGGAAAGGGCAGTAAAAAGAGAGTGAATAAAATGGTATTTCCTGATCGTTCTCCATCTTTGGCCATGAGTGTAAGTGCTTGTCAGTAATCCAGTATTTCCTGGGAGAGGACAAAAGAACACAGATGAGTAAGTGAACACACATGGAGGGCGTGAGCCAGTAGCCTCATGAAATTCATGCTCTCTCGGAAGTACATCAGGGACATGCTCTATCTTCGTAAACCTCAAGGCCGAGTACTTATTTAAAATTTGTCTTTGTACTTTTCTGGTTACCAGAATACATAGCAGGTAAGATGAAATAGTATATTTTAATTTCTTCTGATCTTACAGTTTTCATCTTATAATTGTTAGTATCCATTTGTTTACTAACTCATGTCTCCTTATACTGGAGCATCAACCCCATGAGATCCGGAAACTTATCAATTTTGTTCACTGTTGTATCCCTAATTTAAAGCTGTATGCATAGGATAAGCTCAACAAATGTTGGCGGAGTTAATTAGCAGATAAATAGTAGTGGAATTAGATTCCGATTCATGATATGCCATTAGGAAGTTATGCAATCTTGGGTACATTTTTTAAAATCTCTTGGACTCATTTTTCTCCTATGTAAATTGGGGCAGGGTGGGAATGGGACAACTAGATGACCTTTGAAGGTCTTTTCCAACTCTGGTGTTATAAGCATTATTAGCAGTTAAGGGTATTGTGCTGATCCATTGCTTCACTGGTTCATTGATTCAATAGAAATGAATAGAATTAAATTGCATTTAGCACCTACTATGTGCCAGCCAGATTGTAATAAACACAGGCTCTATGCTGACAGAGCTCAGGAGGAAGGAAGATGCATATGAACAGACATCTACTGCTGTATATGATATGAGAAAGAAAGAGGACCAATGTGCTATGGGAAGCCTAGGAAATCTGCACATACAAGCAGGCTCTTAAAGTGTAAGTAGTAACTGTGAAGCCTGAGAATTAGGAAATGGTGGACGAGATGATCCCATTAGGAGGGAGCAGGAAATTATGAAGTGGTACACGAGATTGAAGAATGGGCGAAACTTTAGCAAGGCTAGAGAACAGAGCATCTGTGGAGGGACAATTTGAAATGAAACTAGAGAGGTAAGATGGAGTTAGAGGTGATGAAGTGTGCATCTTAAACTCAACAGTCTGGATTTTATCCTCTAGGGTACGATCATCTAAAATGATTCAATTATTTTACTGGTGATAAAGTGGAATCTATAAGCTATAGTGACTTGGTCAAGACCATAGAGCAAATAAATGTCCAAGCTAGCACTTGAATAAACTCTTTTGACCCCATTTTACCTCTCTACTTCTACTGTACCATGCTACACCCCAACCCAATTTGACTAGTGTACATGGATTATTCAGGACCTTAAAAAAGTCTAAATTCCACAGTTAAGTACTTCATGTTGGTTAAATCTCAGATATTAGATGGAATATTTGTTTCTTAAAAAGTGAGATGCAGAACAGAGTATTCACAGCTGGGAGAGAGAGAGCAGAAATAGATGAGGTAAAGCTTGGTGCAAATGAAATTTTTCAAAGTAAACTTGTTTATTTGGCCGAAGAAGTACATGAGGTATCTACCTAGGATTTCTGAGTTTATCTATGATCATTTCAAGGTAGAAGAAGAAAGAACGATATAAAAATAGCAGTGTCCTAGTCTGCCAGGTTGCTACCACACAACAGGTTGGCTTAAACATTAAGAATTTATTGACTCACAGTTTGGAGATTAGAAGTCCAAAATTAAAATGTTGGCAAGGCCATGCTTTCTCCTGGAGTTTGTAGCATCCTGGAGAAGGTTTGCCACAATCCTTGGGGTTCCCTGTTTTACATCTCTGCCTCGGTCACTGGGTGACTTTCCCTGACGGATGGCTTCTCAGACTGTGTCAGAATTTCTTCTCTAAATAAAGCCTTCAGACTACCCTCCTGCAGTATGGCTACACCTAATTGGATCTTTGAAGACCCTATTCACAAATGAGCCCACACCTGGCTCATCTTAACATATTCAAACAAACTAATTACAAAAGGGTTCACCCCTCCTGGAACTCGGATTAAGACTTGAAGATGTCTTTTGTGGGGTACATGATTCAATCCACCGCACACAGAAAGACAGGAGGAAGGCGGAAAGGAAGGGAGAGGAAGAGAGAGGGAAAGAAGGATGAATGGTAGGAGGAAGGAAGGAACACTTGAGAAAGCAGTGTATGAGGGTGGTCCAGAAATCAGTTTCCACTCTTCTTTTGATCCATTAGCAATAAAAATTTCATAATATATGCAGAGATGGAAGACAAAGTATTTCCCTGAATTTGAGATGTGCTAATACTGTTGCTTGCTGTCAACATGCTGTACTCTTCACCAAACCACTTAGAGAGAGTTTGAAGAAGACCTAATTTTATAGAACCCTTATCTTAGCCTATTTGGAACCAAGCAGACCAAATGACATCCAGATGTGGTTTGGTGCAGGTGTGTTAAAACAGCGGGATGTATGGTGACGTCATAGATATGGGCAGTTCTTCATCTGTCTTTGAAATAATTTATTACACATAGGTTCTTGTGGCGACATCAATTGTAATGACCTGTACCTTCTATTCTTTTTCTTTCTTTTTCCCTGTCTCATTAAATTCTGTGATCCTTACTGTCAGGACCTTTTTATAACCTTTTTTTCTGTAACTTCTTTAAGTATTTACCAAATAGTCCACAGACCATTGTTTGCCTAAGAAATGCCATTGATTTATCAATGATAGCAGCCAATGCCTATTGAGGAAATAATAGTGCATTTCTCTCCATAAATAGAGTTGGCCTAATGCTAATCTAATCCCCCCAAAAAGAAGTTTTGAACACAGGTGCCCAGAGCTATTCAAATATTGTATAATCCTCTACCTCTTTCCATGAAATCATTAAAATTCCCAAATTGCAAGCCTTTAACTTCTTCTGAGTTATCTGAATGACAGGACACGTGAGTTTCCCACGTTTCAAATCTGTTTTTAAATGAAGTTCCTTCATGCATGATGTGTAATTATACAGATACACTTTATACATTTTCCCTGCAACTTTCTTAGCACTTCAAGACAAATAATATTAATACTGTCCTATGCAATTCCAATGTCACATCAAAGCAAAACAAAAGAAAGTCCTGGAAGGAAAGACTCTTTTCCCCTCAAGGCAATTTGAAACTTCCTTCTCCATCTTAAATATTTCATTGCATTAATTTTTCAAAGCAACAAAACAAACGTTCATCAAGTGAAACTAAGCATGACCTCCCTCAGATGGGTACATCTGTTGCTTTCCTGCTGTGTCACTGAATAATTCATTTTAATACATTTAAAGTATATACTTCATTAAAATGGGCTACACTCTTTTACATATAAAATTTACATTGATAGAAACACAAATAAAAGATGTTAGAAAGCTGACCCTGGAATTTTGTTACTCTTTGTGATTTATATCTGGTTGCTCTGTCTGTTTTCCTCTACTAGAAAAGTGAAGAGGCATCTCCACACCCACTGGCCTGTCAAGAGCATTGGCTGTATCAGCAGATTTTTTTTTTTTTTTGCAATGTTAGCTGGGATATTTTGATGCCTTTTCCCCCACAGCTTTTATTCCTCGCGGACATCTTTAACGATATTTGTCGACACTGCTTGTCCCTGGTAGCTCCTTCTGCTCACATCACATAAGAGATGCATCATGTATACTGAATGATATCTTGGAACCAAAGCCAACACAGAGAATATTAATCCATTTAAACTTCTCAAATAATAATCTATTTGAGCTCATTAGATGCAGTGCAAGAAAAATGTTCGGTTTCATTCACTCCCTGCACTTTGAATTCTATTAACTGATGATCAGAATGGTTTGCGGGAGGGGGACGGATGTGGCTCAAATGGTTGGGCATCTGTCTCCCATATGGAGGGACCTGGGTTCGATCCCTGGGACCTACCAGTAAAAATTAAAAAAGGAAAAATATAGAAGGCGCGTGGGCCGCCAGGCCCCGTGTGTGGGTGTGCCCCCCCAGGCCCTGCGAGTGGGTGAGCCGTCAGGCCCTGTGCGCAGGTGTGCCATCATTCCCCGCGAGCCACGCAGCAAGATGATGACATAACAGGAGAGTGACATAAGGGAGAGTCAAAACGAGCCACGCCGAAAAACCAGAAACTAAGGTGGCACAGGTGGTAGGATGCCTCCCTCCCACATCGGAGATTCTGAAGATCGAATCCCAGTGAAGACAGGAGGAGAAGGATGAGAAGAGAGGGCAGGAAATGGACACAGAGAATTGCCCAGCGAATGGACACAGAAACAGCAAAACCGGGAGAGGGGAGGGTAAACATGGATCAAAGTAAATAAATAAATAAATCTTTTTATTTGAAAAAAAGAATGGTTTGGGGGAAAAGGGCTAAATATTTTTTGAGCTCTTCCCCTCTCCCTACCCCCAGACTTTCATGGTTATACCTTAAGTCTAGAAATGTAAAAAAAATAAAAATAAACAGAAGCAGAGTTTAGCAGTTAAAGACACAGTGTTCAGTTGTCATTTCAAGGCACCTGCTTTCTATACATATTTTATTTAGAAAAAAACAGCTATTTTCATATAAGTATAGGAGATAAATTTTCTATGAAGTAGAATCCAAATAAATAATTTATGAGATATTTTCAACACAATACTCTATCACAATATTTGACAATCGTCACAGTTCCTATTCATTTGGAAAAAAAAAAAGTCTCCACATCCCTGAGATCATCAGATTTCAAGGGTTTTGTACAATAAATGTAGTACTACACAGATTTTTTTGTATTAATAACTAAGCATAATGATACAATTTTTTAAATCCTGTGATATTTTCTGAGGAGACAGAACAATTTGTGTATATTCAATACTGCCCGTTTTTTAGGAACGTAAAATGTTAAAAGGAAAATCTTTCGTTTAATGGTGAATGTTTGACATCTTCATGGAAATTTGGGAACATACCTCTCTTCCCACATATGCTACTGTATTACAGAGCTTGTCAAACTTCTCCAGTCCATAGAACACTTTTGTCAGGAAAATATACCCTGGAACTAAGTACCCGACATGGTCCTGCTTGCTTGCCCACCACCACCCAGCTCACACACAGCCCTAAAACCAGAATAAAGAAATGGGGCCTGGCAGTCTTGTGGTGTGATTCTAAGGAGCGATATGGAAGCAAGTTTTTTATTATCTGTTTAAAACAGAATCAAAAGCCAAAGCTCTAATTTCTTAAAAACATTAAAATAGCAAAGGAGGTCAGAGCCCAGAGCACCTGGAGACCCGGTTGTGGCTCAGAGCACCTGGAGACCCCGTTGTGGCTCAGAGCACCTGGAGACCCGGTTGTGGCTCAGAGCACCTGGAGACCCCGTTGTGGCTCAGAGCACCTGGAGACCCCGTTGTGGCTCAGTTGTGTTATACGATGCCACACCTGGAAGGTCATTGCCACTAAGATCAGCTTCATTGCTTGTTAAGGAAAATGCCACGTAGGTGAGCCTAAGCATTTCATTTCTGTTTTTTTCTTCTTCAATTATTAAATGTGTTTCTCTCTGCCATAAAAGACAAACATGTTCTATGGTAAATTACATCTCCTGGTTTTGCTTTTATGACACAAAATAACACATGGACTGCTAGGAATTGTCAGATGAAATATCTGCATTTTTTTTTATGCCTTGAAGGTCATGAGTGGAAAGGTCCTAGGCCTTAAAATCCGACTGGCACTTTGGGGTCGTTGTAAGGATTAGAGCAGATAATATGCATCCAATAAATGGATGCCACTATGGTTTTTACTGGCTTCTAAAGTTAATGTATACTTTGGAAGGAATGGAGCACCAAACGTATGTTGAATGATTAGAATCATGAATGCTAGGCATGGAAGGTTTGGTTGGTTTTATCTGGGCTCTTTCCTGCTCTCCTCTTAAAACCTGAGAGGAAACCTGTGTGTAAACCAGGAGCTATTAGGAAATTTCTAATTAGGCATCAGCACCAGACTCTACTTTATGGACTCTTTGCTCACCTAGTTCTCTTCATCTATCTGAC
>JAQZBX010091773.1:0-12351 GCA_029593785.1 Cabassous unicinctus
GTGTTGATTTGCTCAAGCAATGATACCAAATCTGGGACAGCAGTGGCAATTGGAGTCACCACCTGGTTAAGTATATGAAAATCTACAGTCATCCTCCAAGATCCACCTGTTTTCTGCACACGCCAAATAGGAGAGTTAAATGGGGATGTAGGGGCAATCACCACCCCTGCATCACTCAGGTCCTTGATGGTGGCACTAATCTCTACAATCCCTTCAGGAAAATTGTACTGCTTTTGATTTACTATTTTGCTAGGCAGGGGCAGTTCTAGTGGCTTTCACTTGGCCTTTCCAACCATAAAAGTCCTTACTCCACAAGTCAGGGATCCAATGTGGGGATTATCCCAGTTACTGAGTATGTCTTTTCCAAATATGCAAACTGTAACTGGGGAAATAACCACAGATTGGATCCAGGGACCCACTGGACCCACTGTGAGATGGACCTGAGCTAAAACTCCATCAATCACCTGAATTCCATAAGCCCCTATTCTGACTGGTGAACCACAGTGACATTTTGAGTCTCCTGGAATTAATATCAATTCAGAGCCAGTTTCTAATAATCCCCCAAATGTCTGATCATTTCCTTTTCCCCAGTGCAGTTACTCTGGTAAAAGGCTGTATGTATCCTTGGGGAAAGCTTGGAGTAAGATTAACAATATAAATTTTTGACAATTTAATACGATCCTTCTCTAAGGGAACTTGACCTTCTCCACAATCAAGGGGCTCTGGGTCTGTAAACTGTCTCAAATCTGGCAATTGATTAAGGGGCTCTGATTCTTTGCATCTGTAATTCAACTTAGGGTTTATCTGGTTATACAGATCCAGAAAAAATTTAGTAGGTACCCCTTGATATTTTAGCCAATGCCTTAAATCTATGCAACTGAGACTATTTGTAATGCTGCTTTGAATCTGCTTTCAATCTCAAACATGCTAGGCCATCTTTTGATCTATGTTCCCATCAGCTACACAAACATACTGTTAGAGCCCTTCATAACTCTTTGAACTACAGTGTTGAATGCAGAAATTCTGCTTACTGGGCCCATATCAATAAATTCAGCCTAATCTAACTTTATATTCTTTCCACCATCATTTCATACCCTTAATATCCATTCCCACACATATTCCCATGATTTCTGTCTTTGCAAGTTGGAAAACTCATGCAGTTCTTTCAAAGAATAGCGTAAGTCCACATGGGTCATACTTTGTATTTCACCTTTGCAGATACATTGTGATTTTATTCTAATAATAGTTCTCAAAGTCAAGAGGGGTGGTGGGGGTGGGCAAGGCAAAGGATTAGAAATGCCCTGCAAGCTACTGTCCTCATGGCATTCATTTGAATTTTCATCTGGTAATACAGGATTAATCTCTTCAGGCAGGGGTTGGAAGGCAAATTCTTTAGGAACAGGGTAGAGGTTGGGCAGTACATGCTGCAGTTTGGCTATTACATGCCTCAGGGCTTGGAGGAGGTCCAGACTCCCTGGAGCAGGCCAGAGGCATGGCAGTGCAGGCTTTGTTTTGGTTGGTACCCACCTCATGGTTGGAAGGAGGTATATACTCCCTGCGGCAAGCTGGAGCCTGGGTGATACAAGGTTGACAAAATGTGGTCTCCACGGGGCAGGTCATTACAGGTTTATCTGGTAAAGCCTTAGCAGAATTTAGGGTTCCAGTGTCCCCACCAATATTATCATCATCCCAAATGTCTCCATCCCAATCCTCGGGGTTCTACTCCTTTTCAATCAATGGCTTCACTTTAATTGCACACACCCAGTGAGGTTGAGATTTTAGTTTCCTTTGTAACTCTGCTACTCATACAATGTGTGCTTGAGTCTGATTTTCAGATATCTCAAGCATGTGGCTGCAGGAAACAAGATTTTCTTTCCAGACACACATAGAAACTTCCATGTCATTCACGCATTATTTAAGTTACAAATTTGAAGCCTTTAGCTCATGTCCTTCTTTGGTAACTGTATCTGGAGTATCTAGGAGGACCCTGCCAACATCATTATACCTTTTGACTCCAAAACTCTGTTAAACTATTGAAAACAATTTCACGCAAATCCTTGCCTCTTAAACCATGGATGTAGAGGAATTCAGTGATGATATTTCGCATACCTCCATTGCCAACTCATGCCATGGTCTGTTAGTGGCCTCTTCATTACTGGAAAGGGAATCATTAGTACCCTTCTGTCCAATTAGAGTAGAGAGCCTATTGCAAATCTCCCAGCATCACTTCAGACATCTCATGTTTAAGATTCTTTTCCTCAAGAACCACTCCTGGAAGCAAGCTGTAATATTCAAGGTTAACTAGGGAAACAGAATCAACTAGAGATATTTGTAACTAGCATGAGATTTTATAAAATTTTCTCATGTGACTCTGTGGATGCACAAATCCAAATTCCAAGAAGGTCCTTGATGAGTTTCTGGGAGATGCTGGCTGTCCAAAGATGAGCTGAGAAATTCTCTCTGAATGCTGAAATCACTTACCATTTTCAGGCATTCAACTCATTGGATAAAATATCACTCATTGCTGACAGCAATCTCCCTCGTTGATCATAGATGCAATCAGCCTCTCTGCAGTAAAATCACTGATGACTAAAGTCCATAAATGTCCTTGTATTACAATTATCCCAGTGCTTGCTTGACCAAACATTTAGGCACAATTTCCTGGCTGAGTTGACACATTAGGCTAACCATCACAGTCTTAAAAGGAGAAAATTGCAAAAGAAATCAGTAACTACCTTGAAATGAATAAAAATGAGAACACAATATATCAAAATCTATGGGATAGCAAAGGCAGTGCTGAGAAGGAAATTTATAGTCATAAATACCTATATTTAAAAAGCAGAAAGAGCTAAAAATCAAAGACCTTACTGCACACTTGGAGGAACAAGGAAAAAAACACCAAACTAATAACAAAGCTTGCATAAAGAAGGAAATAGCAGAGATTAGAGCAGAGATAAATGAAATGGAGTCTAAAAAACAGTAGAAAAAAATTTTTAAAGCTGGTTCTTTGAGAAGATTAATAAAATTGGCAAACTCTTAGCTAGACTAAGAAAGAAAAGAGAGAAGATACACACACATAAAATAAAAAATGAGGGAGGGGATATCACCACTGATCCCACAGAAATAAAGAATATAAGAGGATACTTAAAAATATTCTACACCAACAAGATTGATAACTTAGATGAAATGGACAAATTTCCAGAACATACAATCAACCTATATTGACAAAAGAAGATATTGATGAACTCAAGAGACCAACCACAAGTAACAAGACTGAATTAGTCATCAAATACCTCCCAAATAAGAAGAGACCAGGATTAGATGATTTCACAGGTGAATTCTACCAATCATTCCAGAAAGAACATACAACAATCCAATTTAAATGCCTCCAAAAATAAGAAATGGTGGGAGCATTGCTTAACTCATCCTATGATGCCTACATCACCCTAGTACCAAAGCCACATAAAAATGCAAAAAGGAAGGAAAACTGCAAACCAATCTCTCTAATGAAATTGGATGCTAAAATTCTAAGCAAGATAAGTGTTAATTGTATTCAACAACAAAGCAAAAGAATTATAAACCATGAGCAAATGGTTTTCATCACTGGTATGGAAGGATGATTAGAAAATCAATCAATGTAATACATCACATGAACATATTGAAAGAAAAAAACCACATGATCATTCTGAAAACTCATGTAAAAAAATACAGCCTCCTTTCTTGATTAAAAAAAACAAAAAAACTTTAAAAGAAAAAATTCAAAGGAAACTTCCTCAACATGGTTAAGGGTATATATGAAAAACCTCGATCTACGTTATGTTCAATGGTGAATGCTATAGGCTTTCTCTCTAAAATCTGGAACAAGACAAGATACTCACTGTCGTTCCTTTTATTTAACACTGTATAAGCAATAATTGTTTGAACACTCAGGCAAGAAAAACAAATAAAAGCCATCCAAATTGGAAAGGAAGAATTAAAACTTTCACTACTTGCAGATGACATGATCTTATACATAGAAAGACCTGAGAAATCTACAACAGGGCTTCTAGAGCTGATAAACAAGTTCAGTAAAGTAGCAGGATAAATGATCAATAAGCAAAAATCAATAGCATTTCTGTATACCAATAATGAGCAATCTAAGGAGGAAATGAAGAAAAAAATTCCTTTTAAAATAGCAGCTAAAAGAATCAAATACCTAAGAATAAACGTAACTAAAGATGTAAAGAAGTGTACACAGAAAACTATACAACATTATTAAAGAAAATCAAAGAAGACCTAAACAAATGGAAGAATATTCCATGTTCATGGATTAGAAGACTAAACATCATTAAGATGCCTCTCTTACCCAAATTGATTTACAGATTTAACACAATCCCTATAAAAATTAGAACAGTATTTTTACCTGGCTTTAGAGCATACTATAAAGCTACAGTGGTCAAAACTGCATGGTACAACTGCATGGCACAAGGATAGACATACTGACCAATGTTATGAAACTGAGAATTCTGATATAGTTCTTCACACATACAGTCAACTGATATTCAACAAGGCCACCAAGAGCACTCAATTGAGACTGAATGACATCTTCAACACATGGTGCTTGGAGAACGAGATATCTATAAACAAATGAATGATAGTGAATCATCATCTCATGCCCTATACAAAAATTAACTCAAGATGGATCAAAGACATAAATATAAGAGCCCAGACCATAAAGCTCTAAGAAGATAAAGTAAGGAAGCATATACAAGATCTTGTAGTAGGAAATGCTTTCATTAACTTTACACCCAAAAAGTGAGCAAGGAAAGATAAAATAGATAAATGGGATCTCCTCAAAATGAAAAATTTTTATGCTTCAAAGGAGCTTGTCCAAAAAGTTAAAACGCATCCTTCTCAATGGGAGAAAATGTTTGGTAATCTTTCATCTGATAAGGACCTAATATCCAGCATATATAAAGAAATCTTACATCTCAAAAATAAAAAAAGACAAACAAACAAACAAACAAACAAACAAACAAAAAAACACTTAAAACATGGGCAAGAGATTTGGATAGAGACTTCTCCAAGGAAACAATATGAATGGCTAAAAGCATATGAAATGATGCTCAACAACACTATCCATTAGGAAAATGCATATGAAAACTACAATGAGATACAATCTTACACTTATCTGATTTTCAACTGTTAAAAAACAGATAACTACAAGTGTTGAAGAGAATGTTGAAGAAAGGGAACAATCATCCACTGCCGGTGGGAATATAGAATAATGCAGCCTATGTGAAGGACAATTTGTGGTTCCATAGGAAGCTAACTATAAAACTGACATATGATCCAGCAGTCCTACTGGGACACAACCAGTTTTATGCACACCAATGTACATAGCAGCATTATTCACTGTTGCCAAAATTTGGAAGCAACCCAAGTATCCATCAACAAATGAATGGATAAGCAAAATGTGGTATATACATACAATGGAATATTACTGAGCTGTAAGAAGGAATGCAGTGTTAACACATGGATGAACATGGATGAATCTTGAAGACCTTATGTTCAGTGAAGTAAGCCAGTCACTGAGGGACAAATAATACATGCCCTCACTGATATGACTTAAGGAAATTGAGCAGACTCATAGAGCTAGAGTGTGGAAGATAGGTTATCAGGAGAAAGAAAGGTAGTAGAGGATGGTGAGCAATGCTTAATATGGGCAAAATCTATGTTAAGGTGGAAGCTGATGGTTGGGCACTGGTTGGGGATGACAGTGGTTCAGTGAAGTGATTTGATTCAATGTTGCTGGATTTTAAGGGAGAGTAAGGGGATAGGGCTGGTTTGGACTCTCCATGGAACTGGGGTGGCGGGAGGGCTGGAGGAAGGAGCAGGTGAACTTTGGGGATTTTTAGGTCTGGGCTTAAAATTACAATGGTGGGAATATTCTTTTGGAAAATATGGCAGGGGAGGGTTACTTGTGAACAGCTTTGGGTGTGTTGGGATATGTGGGATAGGGCACACCTGGGGCATCTTCTCTGGAATATGAAAATGTTCATCTTGTCATAGTGTGTTATCTCAGTGGGTAGAGGCCCACACAATAAATAAGAAAATATTAAGCTCTCATAATGGGAGGTCCTTCTATGTTCTCAAATAGATGGACAATAATCTCTCAAGAACATAGGCAGTCTCTAATGAAAGAAAAGACACCAATACATCAAGCCCTCAATATTATTGCATGTATATATGAACCTTATTTTTCAAAACTTGAAACTTAGTGGTCAACACAGGTTTTGAAAGGGGGGTGGTTAGGAATAGAATAGATGGAAGATAGGGCATATTTTGGAAATTGGAATTGCTTTGCATAATCTTTCAATGATGGATACAGGCCAAACCTATAAAAGTGTATGGTGAAAAATGCAAACCATAATGTAAACTATTCACCAATATTTGTACATCAATTGTAACAAATGTACCATACATATGTAAAGTGTTATTAATAGGGGAGAGTGGGAGAAGGGGAGGGCTGGGGTATATGGGAATCCCCTATATTTTCTATGTGACTTTTCTAAAACCTAAAGCTTCTTTGAAGATAAAGCAAAAATAAGAAGACACTGGAGGAATACATATGAAGAAATTGTCACTCTACATAAAAGATAACAGATCTTATGGTGATGAAAGACACAATGAAAACATTGTTTTATTTCTTTATTTTTATTTTTGTATTTTATTTGTTATTATTTTTATTTTATTTTCTTATTTTTATTTTTGGCCTTGTTTTAGGGGAGGTTTTGGATCATAAAAGGGTCACAACTCTGTCAAGGGAGGATCACTGGCATTGGTAATGGATGAGTGTGTGGGGAGGGGTACACCTGGGGCATGCCTCTATGACATAGAAATGTATTCATGTAGTCATGGACAATTACCTTTGTGAGTGGAGAACCACACAATAACCAAAAGAATATTGAATTCTCATCCTGGGAAGTCCTGCTACATTCTCTAATAGAGTGGCAAGAATCCCTAGAGTACATGGGCAGTGCCTAGTGAAGGAGGACTGACCATTACAAAAAGCCTTTGCTAATGGCAGTTGTTCTTGTGAAATTAAAACTTAGAATAGTATTGTATACTGCAGAAGAGTTACCTTCTTAAAGCCTCCTTGTTTCTCAAATGCGGCCTTTCTAGGCCAAACTCAGCATAGAAATGAACTACCTTCCCCCCAGCAGGGGACATAGCTGCCAGGGATTAGCTCCCTGATGCCAAGGGATTATCAAGTGCCAAGTAGTGATGCATTTGGAAAAAGACCTAGAACAAAAGTGGGAAATATTAAATATAAATGTGTTTTTATGGCTAAGAGATTTCAAATTAAGTCTTGAGGTCATTCCAGAGGTTACAGTTATGCACATCTCAGCAGGATCTCTTTGAATGCCACAGTAAACAGTGTTTAAAACAGCAGGGATCCTGAGGACTCTACAGAAATTCAGACACTGTAGACAGTGTAGAAACTTCAGGAATTCAGCACCCTGTCAGTTGGCCTTACTTTGGAATATATGCTCCTTAATGTAACAGAGTTGGACTCATTTATAGTTTTCCTACACATGGCTCTTCTGCCCCTTTTATTTGAACCTATTATTAACACTACATCCATTAAAGATATGTCCCAGAAACTTAAATTTTCAGTCTGTTCATATGCTGGTTGAGTCTTGAATCTCAGCAGAGATTCAACACCTACTCTCCAATTCAGTGGGCTCACCCAGGAAACATAACAAAAGAACGATAATGGACAATGCCCATACCAAAAAAAAGAGAGTATCTACAACTGAAAGAAAGACAATTCTATCCATCTGCCCCATGGGATCTAAGACCCCTCTCAATCAGAAACAGAGTAGGCATCACCATCCTAAAATTCTCAAAATTGAGGAATGAACAAACATAAGGGTGGAATGCAAATATGGACAAAAATAGAGTTATTACTATTCCAGGAATGGAAGAACTTGTGTCATTAATATAAAAGCAGTTGTCATGAGAGTTTCTAAGAGGAGGGAGAAGGAAGAATATGTGTAGCAGAGGGCATTTTTGGGACATTGGAATTGTCCTGAATGACATTGCAATGACAGATAAAGGCCATTATACATATTGTCAAAATCTATAAAATTGTGTGGTGCAAAGTATAATCTATAATGTAAACTACAGCCCTTGGCTAGTACAATGCTTCAATATGTGTTCACTAGTTGTAACAAATGTACCACACTAAGAAAGATGTTATTAATTTGGGAAGGTATGGTAGGGGGAGGGGTGGGGTATATGAGTATCACCTACTTTTTTGGTGTAATATTTATGTAATCTAAAGCTTCTTAAAAATAAAAAAAATCAAATTAAAGAAAAGAAAGAATCTGGTCAGTAAAATCCAAAATATTTATGTTGTTTATGAGTTTCAGAACAAACATGTTTCTTACAGAAAATTTCAAGGAAAATTATCAGAAATTGATATGAAAGTTCATGACATTTATTATAATGGAATTGTAAACCTAAGACACATAGAACATAACCATGGCAATACTTAATATTTGAAATGTAATTTTTCCAAATTCATCAACTTAATTTATGTTCATGATTCATGAAATAGTCCATATTTTTCTACTGTATTTATGTACCAGGAATGAAAAGAGCAGAAAAGATTTAACTAAGTCATTTTTTTAATATAAATGTGTTGTGTGCCAAGTTTTGTTTACCTTGCTTAGAATAAATTAGAGCAGTGCCAGTGCACAGATTCATCACAGGGCAGATTCTCAAGAAGCCTTGATCATCCTTAACTGGATTTGTAGGAACAAAAAATGGGTGTAGAGGTTCTACAGCAGAAATTTTGTGAATGTAAAAATATGGGATCCATTGATAATGTCATGAAAGGAAGTGTTTCCAATATCCATATTCAGAAAAATCCCTACTCAGTGTAATTGAGGGTTTACCTAGAGTTGAGTAAAACATGTAGTGCTGGCTGAGAAGATCTTTCCATTTAGTAGAACCACAGTCCAGGGGCCACATTCTGAAGATAGAAGAATTTCCTGTTATCAAGAAACAGATTCCTTGCAAATGCCCAATTCCCAACCTTTGCTTTGGGGAATTCTCTGAACATGCTTAGAGAAACTGCCACCCCTAGTAGGAAGTAATGAAGATAAATTATAAATACAAATACAAATGTGGAACTCATGACCCTGATATACTGATAATTAAAAAGCTAGTTGGAACAAAGGACAGGATTCATTATTCAGCTTTAATCCAAGGTGATGGAAGTGTCTAGTCTGGGCTGTACAATAGGGAAGCCATTAGTCACATGCAGTCATTGAACACATGAGATGTGTTCAATGACTTAATTCACTGAATTAAAATGTGCTGAAAGGGCAAAATAGACCAGGATTTGGAAGATATAATAAGAAAAACAGAATGTGGACTATTTCATTAAAAACACTTTAAAAATTGATCACATGTTGAAAAAACATTTTGGAAATTAAAATTAATATTAAGAATTTTTGTAAACTTTCATTAGGTGGCTACACAAAAATTTATAATTACATGCATAGGTCATAGTTTTGTTCTATTAAAATCATTGGTCTAGATTCTCCCAAATGGTCCAACCCCACTGCGGTAAAAATCCATAACAGCAACTGAGAGGTTGAAGTCAATAGTGGAAATTCAAAACACCTCTGTTAGAGTAGCCTAACCTGTGATTTGATTAAGGAAAATGATGAATATTCATTTATTCTATTTGGATATTGAAATCTAGGTTTTGACAACTGCTCCTGGAGAAGGGGACCCAAGCATCCTTAAGGGTACATGCTGAACCTGGCATTGAGTTGGCAGAAGTGATAATTTTCTCCATTCTGTGAAAATTGCATTCTCGCTTCATAGAAATTTGAGAAGTTAAAAAACAAAAATAGGTAATTCTGGACTCAACTCTTCTTCCCTTGGTTCTCCAGCTGCTTCCACTGACAGCTCTGTTCTAAAGAGAAATCAAATTATATATTGCTTTTATATAAAGGGTCCCTCCTCCCACCTTCTTCATATCCTGCTGCTCATCTTTAACTCAGGTTTTGATTTAAATCTGGCAGAATTATAGATGTTACCACAAATAAAGCAAACATTTTTTACTGAGAGAGATTTTTTTCCTATTAATACAAAAAATGTTTCCATATTATCATTGTCATTTGGATATTGAATATTCTGTCTGTTGATGGGATTTACAATCAGAACAGAAACTTTTAATACTAAATATTTGGTATCAATATTAATCTTTACAGAATGAATGGGGGTAGTTTTAAAATACTTTTTTTTTTGAAAAGTAAAACCTTATGTTTAGATTTTAAAAAACTATTTAAATCAACTCAGCATTCTTTTCTAAAATCACACTCACTAGTCCACAGCCACTTCTTCAAAAGAGCTTTTTATTTCAATTGCCAAAGTCCAGGTTTAGAAGTTTGGCAAGTTAACCCTCAAGTGGTCCCCCTATAATAAGTCAGCTAGTCAAGGTCCTGTTTTAGTTAATCAGTTCAGGAATCAAAAATTAAAGCTATTTCCAAATAAAAAAGTTAAAGGTATTTCTTTTTCTAACCTGTTATAAAAAATGATACATTTCTTTTACTTAAACATTTTTGTTCTCTTCAAAAGATTCCATATGGGTTTAGATGACTCATGTGATCAGTATTTGCGAGGGAGAATGAAAAATTAGGAGAGTTGAGTGCTGGGGGGTGGAATGAGAGGGGATTAGATTACATTTAGGTGATTAAATTAAGTTGTCTTTCATTTCAATGGTCATCATCTGCTGGTTTTGCTGGATTCTCTCTTCATTTCAAATCCAAAGCAAAGGCACATGTCAAGCACTTGTGTCTCATGAAGGCAAACTGAAAACCACACAATTCTAAAAACTGTGACCAATTTACCTATAATGTTCCATTGTCATGACCTGTTTCCTGTGGGTCTGGGTGACTGTGTGGGATGTATGAGCTCCATGCAGGAGATGGGTGGTGTCTGCAACTGGAAGTGAAACCCAGGAATATGTCACACACTTCTCTTCCATTCCTTCATGTAAAGTCATTTAGGGTATGGTCTCCAGTGTCCTCAGGGCACAGATCCAGCTTCCACAGCAATGGTGGAACTAGGGATTGCCAAGGAGGAGTGGAAGCAGGGGCCACTTGTGCCCATAATTTGCCTAAATCTTTGAATTATGGAAATATTGAAGAAAAAATTATGAAAAATCACTTTAACTCCAAATTTGCCTTTTGTAGATTTTTATTATGTACTCTTTATTATTTTCTTTAAAAAACTTTTAATTTTGAAAGAATTTCAAACTTACAAGACATTTGCAAAAATAATACAAAACCCATATAGAGAACTCTAACATAACCCCTCCCCCCAAAACTGAGAACCAGCAACTTTTAATATTGTATATATTATTTTATTATTTTAAAAAAATCATCCCAAATCTGTTATATTTTATATATTTGATATCAAGTAAAAATATATTGCTTTTTCAGGCATTTCTTTTTTGAATGTTTGTAAATTTCCCAAAGCAATGCTTGTGACCAATGCTTATTAACTGACCTGTGGGAGAAAATGTATTTAATATGCAAAATTAAATCTGAACATTCTAGTCATGAATATTAATTTATATATATCTGTGTGCCGTTTGTGTTTTTCCATTAGTAAATCCAATGGTGTTTTTAAAATCTCATAAACTCTGACAGATTCTTTCAGAAGTAAAATTTTCAGTGTTATTAATATTCACTCTCCACTCATTTATGATATAAAAATCTTCTCATTTTAGCTAATGTACTTAAACAGAACATTATTTTAATTATTTATTAATACATAAGTATTCATCAATCCATCCATCCATCTATCTTACTAAAGCCCAAATGAAATTTTATGTTTTTATTGTTTGTCATTAAAAAATGTTCCACTTATTTTGGCATTTATTCTAGAAATATAATAAGCCTGAATATGTTTTAGGTTGTGAGTGACAATTTTGGACAATTTAACAATATTTGTTCAATTAAATAATAAAATGTGCTGTAAGTTCTCTCACAGCAAGCCCCTAAGTGGTGCCCTGTCAACATTTACAAAAAGGCTTTCAACTCCATGTTCCCATCCAGGCATCTTGCCTCCATTCTACTTCCTGAAATACCCACCAGAGGTACAGAACATATTGATGTGGTCACTGCTCAGTTCTGGGAACATTTATGTCTCCAGATACCTAAGGACATTGTGACTACATGATCCTCACAAGATTATTTATAATCACTTTAAATTCATAGGTACATGGTCAGCGTTTCTTCTCTGCTTAGAAACCTTTATTTAAACTGGAAGGAATGACCTTCA
>JAQZBX010091774.1:0-12350 GCA_029593785.1 Cabassous unicinctus
ACCAAAAAACTATTTGTTGTTTACCTGAAATTCAAATTTAACTAGATGTCCTATATTTCTATATTTATTTGCTAACTCTGACAACCCTACCATGGCCTGAAAGAAAAAAAATGACTGGACCTTGTAAGAATTAGTTTTTTCTTAGGGAACCCCCCGCCCCAAATTCTTAATAGTAGAAATTACCATAGTAATGTACTAGACTTTCAATTCTCTTTCTATATTCTACTATTAAAAAAAATTATATGTTATTTTACCAATGTTCAGAAAGCAAAATAAGTTATCAGAGCTTTCTCAATTTTAGGATTTTCTTTTCCTATTCTTTTCTCAAATTATTCAGCATTTCTAATTTGCCAGCGAACACCAGCGGATGGCAGAAAAAGTGAACAATTATTAAACTGACTACTAATGTAGAAAAAAGCACCTGAACATTTTTATTATGGGAGTTTGCCTTTTTCTTGGACAAATATTTTGGTTATATTTATATTATGTCTATGCTTTTACTATAAATTTTTTGTTACATTTATATTATAATGGTCAAATTTTCTGGTAATAAAATTATTCCCAGTTAATAGGATTGATTTACATGTCTCTGTATTTCATGGTGTTTTTATAGAGACATAACTATTGGAACAAATGTGAAAACTGCCAAAATAATTGAATCTATCCCTTTCACTTTTCACATGTAAGAACTGAGGCTCAGAAAACTCCCAGAATATACCCAAAGTTAGGCAGATGGTCATGGTGTAAAGAAGATTAAACCTGGGCATCTGAATGCCCAGATCAATGGTCAATTCAGAACATTACACTGCTTTTCAAATGGCCAGAAGCCCCCTGCCAGGTCTATTCTCAATCCAGTGAGTGCCTTTCATCCATTCAGTAAGCCTCTATTTCCCTCTCCCACCATATACAAAATGACAATTATATAGCTGCATCTAAAAAAGGAAAGAATATATGAAAGAGATTTCAATACACTTTACTTAAAATTTTATTTTTAAAAAATCAGTGTAACGAAATTAGATCCTACGTATTTGCTATAAGAAGTTGACTCTAGACTTCAGGTCAACCAAGATGGGAGCATAAGACACTCCCATGGAATCTTTGAATGACTGGCAAAGCTGGCACAGCCCTCTTCCTCAAAACTCCAGAAAACAGTTAAAGGGTTGCAGTAACTGGGTGAGTGCCAAATTAAGAAAACACAGCATAAAAGCAGTAGAAGCTCATGCTACCCATGCTGGCCCATTCCCACCCCCTTCCCAGCACGATGTGGAGCCAGCCTGTGCTCTCGTTGAAGATCCCTGGCCATGTCTCGAGGAAGTAGATGCTTAACTAGCACAGAATTTCTGTTTGGGGTGATGGAAAAGTTTTGGTAATGGATGGTAGTGATGGCAGCACAATATTATGAATGCAATTAACACCACTGAATTGTGTATTTGCAAGTAGTTAAAATGAGAAGTTTTAGGTTATATACATGTCCCCAGAATAAAAAAATTATAAAAAACCATAGAACTGCACAACACAAACAGTGAAGCTTAACATAAACTACGGACTGTAGTTAAGAATATAATGGGGTAATAACATTGTTTCATCAACTGTAACAAAGGTACCACATTAATGCATAGAGTTAATAATAGGAAAACCGGCCGGGGGGTAGGTATATTGGAACTATATATTTTCTGCATGATTTTTCTGTAAACCTACAACTTCTCTACTATAAAAATGTTGACACTAACACTAATGGTTCTCATTCTTTCAGATCTATGTCCCTCCCCTCTCCTTTTTTTTTTTTTTAACATTTTGTAAAATCTACTTTTTTATCCTGATATGAAATTTCTTTATATAAGCAATATAATGTCCTGACTATAATATAAATGGAGAAATAAAAGGAAAGTAACATAATAAAGTAGCAAGAATTTCATCCAGGCATGACTATACTAAGAAACCTGATGAGGTAGATACTTGCACATATTTATAATGAAAAAGTTTGGAATTATAAAAATAAGATACTATTCAATATGCTTTTGTACATGTTTTACAATTGATATATGGGCTGACAAAAGGTAGACACAGAGAATCAGCATGAATGCTGCACATGAATGTGTCATACTTGACATTTCAAAATAAAGGCTAAGTGAATGTATCTGCACATATACACACATGTGCTCACACACAGAGGATCAGCATGTACACGGCATCTATAAATGTAGACAGATATCTTGAATCAGTGACTCAGTTTAATAGGCAATTATTTCCATCAGTATATTTTGCACAGTGGTAAATTTGCAAATAAAAAACTACTGTATAATCTTCCCTTAATTTACTTGATAGTTGAATTCCTGGGTAATTCAAAATTTATTAAATCTGTTCAAAAATTATTTTGTGTTTATATAGAATACAGAGTAAAATTCTGGATTAAGATAATTAAATGTAAGTTTTTCACCTCTTTGAATGCTGAACATTTGTTCAAACTTTATGAGGAACCCAAACGAATTCTACATTGGGTGGAAAATTGAGGAACAAATTATATGAACGAGCCTTGACTGCCATTAGAAAGTATGTATAGGACACTGCAGGAGCCCAAGGGAAAGGGAGCACCTGACTGAGTCTGGAGATGTTGAGGGAAGGTTTCCAAAAAAGGAAGTGGAGGTGATGCTTGGACTAAGGCTTTGAACTAGAACTAAACAAAACAAAGGCGGAATGGATGTAGCTCAGGTGGCTGAGCGCCTGTTTCCCACGTATGAATGCCTGGGTTCAATCCCTGGTACCTCCTTAAGAAAAAAAAAATAAAGGTATAAAAAAACTAAACAAAGTTAAAGAAGAGAGTTGAGGGGACAAGTATTTTGATATGGGTGAATGTGGTATGTAGGGGATGGTGGGAGATGGAGAGGAGGCTGGACACAGATAGGGAAGGAGGAGAATATGAAAGATCAAAATTTATTCTGACATCTTGTGAATTGGGGAGTTAGTCAGTTTGCACTGGACTCCTTTGACAACTGTGTAGACAACCCCAAAATCACATCTATTGACAGTGGAGTTACATAATTCAGCAAACTTTTGTTGAGCTCATGGGTATGGCAGTCATCCTCTCGATAACAGGAAGAAGGTGAAGAATATCCAGAGCTGGCCTTAAGGAACACTAGCCATCCAGGAAAGTTTCCTTCCATAAACTTTTGGAGAGTTTTACTATGTAACCTGAGGGCACAAATTGATTTTCACCACTCTAACCCTAGTTCTAGCATAATGTCCGGCAAAAAAGGAAAGTTCAATAAATATTTATAAAATATTAAACATTTTATTTAGCATCAAAATAATTTTTAAAACATCACTTCTATCCCTCTCTCTCTTCAAATGCTCCCTCTCTACCACCCCTTTCTCATTTTTGTTCCTTTAACAATAAAAACCCAACTTTCCCTTCCAGCTACAGCTCTTTCTCTCTCCACCCTGTTACCGTTAAACAGATTCAAAAGAGTTTCCACACTCCCTATTTCTAGTTCCTCACTTCTCATCCCTCCTTAATCTGCTCCCATATGGTTTACAACCCCAAAATGCCATTGAAATAGTTCTTGTTAAGGTAAAAAACAAAAAACAAAAAAACTTCATGGTACTAAATTATTTTCTTTAACCTCTCAGCATCATTCAACTAAGATAACTACTCTTTTCTTCATGATGCAGGCTCTCTCCTTGTTTTCATTGAGCCACATTCTTTTGGTTTTCCTCCTTCTTATCTAGATATCCCTTCTCAGTCTTCCAGGTGACTAATCCTCTTCTATGCAACCTTTAAATGTTGCAGTTCCTCAGAGCTTTGGTCTACAATCTCTTCTCTTCTGCCCATGACCTCAATTACCATCCACATGCTGGCAGGCAACTTTTCCATTTTATTTACTGCACAGAAAACTCATTTGACCTCTAGTTACTTAAATACAACTCTTTGGCATCTCCACTTGAATGACCACAGGTCTCTCAAACTCAGTGTATGTCCCAAACTGAACTCATCAAGACATGCAAGTCAGAAACCTAAGAGTCATCCTTGACTCACCCTTTTCTTTAACCAGTCACCTGCTCCAGCAGTAAGTTCTATGGGCTCTACATCCAAAATATATCTCGAAACATCCACTAGTCTCCCTCTCCACTACTACCACTTTCATCCAAACCACTTTCATTTCATACCTGAACTACAAAAATGATCTCCAAAGGCATCCCAGTCTCCATTTTTGTTCGTTGTGTGATCATCTTCTTTTTAGGAGATACTGGGAACTGAACCTGGGACCTCCCATGTGGGAGGGAGGTGCCCAATCACTTGAGCCACCTCTGCTCCCACTTGTTGTGTCTCTCATTGTGTTTCCTTGTGGTTATTCTTCATTGTGTCATCTCGTTGCATTGGCTCGCTGAGCCAGCCCATCGTGTCAGCTTGCTGTCTTGGTTGTCTTCTTTAGGATGCACCAGGAACTGAACCTGGAACCTCCCATGTGGTAGGCGGGCACCCAACTGCTTCAGCCACATCCGCTTCCCAAGTCCATTTACTTTTTATGATAAACATTATTTTCAGAGAAGTTTTAGAATTGCAGAACAAATACACCATAAGTATATGGAATTCCCATATAAACCCTCCCCCCACACACACACACATAGTTTCCCCTATTATTAACATCTTACATTAGTGTGGTACATTTGTTATGATTGATGAACCAGTACTGAAGCATAGCTATTAATCAAAGACTACAGTTTCACATTACAATTTACACTTTGTGCTGTACAGATTCATAGGCTTTGACAAATGTAAAATGCCATGTGTCCATCTTTGCAGTATCATACAGGACAATTTCACTGCCCTAAATATGCCCTGTGTTCCATCTATTCATTCTTTCCTCTCCCTTCTACAGATCAAAGTAGATTTATTGTTATTGTAGTTTTTAGCTAGTGTTAACAGAGGAACTTGTAACACTGATATAAAGTTAATGGTTGCCAGGGGTTTAGCAGGGTCTTTAAACATCATTCTTAATCATCTTCAAGTTTGATGGCATTTTTAAAATGCAATCAAGTTATTTTTGATAAATCATTGCACTTAAGATGCACACAATAGAAGCTTAACAAATACCTGTGGGATTATCACTTAATAAAGCTGTAAAATGCCTTCAGGTTTAAAAAGGTTCCATTGCTGCATCCATATTCTAGCTTTTGTATACAAGCAATAGCAAATAGGGAGAAACAGCAAGGAAAATCAAGGAGTTTAAGAATCTAAAAATTCAGGAAGAAGAAAGAAGCTGCAGAATGCAGCAGAAGTAAGTTGCTGAGCTGAATGTAAACAATAGTAAAAATGAACCCAGAAAAGCACTTCTTAACATACCAGACAAATGTTTGAATCATCTAGAAAAGAAAATTAAAAACTTCACTTGCCTTTATGGTATGATTATCAGGAGCAAAAGAAAATGAGAAAATACAGGATGTGGAAAGGAAGGAAAATTTACAGTGGATGGAAAAAAAACTTTTTGTAAGAACAAAAAGTTGAAGATGAAAGCAAGCTACAGATCAAAAAACAAAAACGAATTTTCTTTTAATAAAATGAATCATGCAGACATTAAATTCAATTCCTAAATCAAACTAGAATCTCTTGGATTTCAGGATTTAAAAGCACAAATGCACACTGTGAAGAAACATATGAACACAATCACCATGGGATTTTAAAGCTGCAACTTATCAGAAACCGTACAGGGTCACAGTATATTAGTTAGGCTTATGTGCTGAACTAAGCCTTTACCCTTGAACCAACTGTTTGATAGAAAATAGGAAGGTAATCCTCCATTTAAGTACTTTCCCTTTAAGGTTAGGGATCATGTTATCTGTGAAAGCTGCATACTCTTCTACCACAAGGTAATGATAGCTGGAGGACTGCCCTAAGAAACCCCTCTGGTGATAATGACATCTACAATAGGTACGGAGCCCAAAGATAACGGAGGAACTCAATCATTCACTTTTGCCAGCTCTATTTCTTTTTTAATTAGCACCTTTTCCAACCAACAGGGAAGAATGCGCTGCAGAAAGCAGATTCCTGATAAGCACACCTTGACAGCAGCAGATAAATAGGATTTCTGGGCTGAGGGATCCCGGGCCACGTATCAGGTGACAGCAATTACTCACTGTGGCTGTGCAACAGAGCCTGGTGAGGTCTCTCCACCAACTAAAGGGATTTACCATCAAAGTCACAGCTGAAGGTAAGGACAAATATTTTTCACAAGCTCTAGCACCTTCAAAGAAAAAGCAGTTTTGTGGTAAGCCTGAGTTCTACAAATACTTGGAAGTAGCAGTTTCAGTTACCCCAGGTCCCTCAAGTGCCATTTGGAGGATTCTTCTCTGTATTTAAAATTTCTAAGCAAAGTAAAAGCTAATTTTCTTCCAGAGAGAATAGTTTAATCTACTGAGATCACTTGTGTTTCCAAATGTTGCTAAAAACACATCTAGTAGGAATACAAAATCACAGCTTTAGTTAGAAACCAAATGCCAATTAGCAGGTCCCTTTAATCATTAAAATTGGAACTCTGACACTGACATGGTAGTTAGTTAATTTGGAGAATTTAGCATTTTAACACTTAGCAGGAACTTAATTTCCATCTCAGCAGATATCTACATCATATAATAGAAAGTGGATTTCTGGTTCATGGGCTCTACTTAACTAAGGCAAAACACATAGCTGTGAGGTAACTCACAAAACCACAGTGTTTAAATGAACCATAACCAATTTTTAAACAGGGCTTTTTAAAAGTAATACTGTCATCAGCTTCTCTGTCTGCATACCACAGACTCCTCACCCCAGCCAAGTGTGTCTAATTGCATCTCTGCTGGGACCACCAGCACTGAGAGCCATTTTGCCCCGGGCAAAGGAAGTAAGGAAGGGCTCAGTTTGACACTCCCTGTTACTGTTAAAACATCTGCCTCTGTTGCCCGGCCTGCTCTTTTAGATTCGGACACTTTGTAGTAACGGTTGCATGGATTCCTGGCTGATCTTTGATCCCCAACCCCTGCCCTGTTTTTCGCTTCCTTCCTTGGTTGACCTCTTGGCCTCCGTTTTTTTCTCAGGATATATGTTTAGCTTGTCTAGACCAAAATTACATGCCAGACACTTCCTGGACACTCAGCTCTGGTCCCCCACTCCCTTCCACAACCCCAGGCCCTACTTGGCTGTTCTATTGCGACCCAAGTCTTCATATGACAAACAAGCGAGAGAAGATTCTGTTTTATCTTATCTCATCTAAATATGCTCCTATATACCTCCCTTCCACTTTAATTATTTGTTAGTAGTAGACAGTGAAAGGGACTGGTAGCGAATGGCTACCAGTGAAAAGTTTCCCTTACTTGGTGACAGAGGGCAGAATACAAATCCTTTAGTCACTCAGATTTCACCTTTTGCTCTCTTTAGGTTAGGAAGTATTCCATTCCACAGTGGTGACACTGGGTAACAAGAGGGAATAAGCAGGAAGTCACACATGGCTCCTCACAGGACTTGTGTATAAAGAATCATAATAGAAAGTGTTCATCTATAAAAGAGATAAAGTCCATGGGAAATCAGAGGAGGCAGAGATTATACTACTATATTGATTCAAAGACTTTTTGCAGAAAAGTAGCACCTGAATTAAGTCTTGAGAAGGGAGAGTAAAATTTAGTCATGTAGAAATAAAGGGAAAGGGAATTCCAGAGAGACAGAAAGAACTGATGAACCAAATGCAAAGAGGCAGCATGGTGTCCTAGAAAGAGCAAAGAGCTCTGAGATAGAAACATTGGGTTCAAAGCTCAGCTCTACAACTTGCTATCAAGGTGACCTTGGGAAAGGCCCACAGTAGTGATAAAATATATTGGAAGCTAATCAATTGTCCTATACATCATAAGCATTCAACGTGTGTTCTATCCATTTTCAGTTTGGCTAGAGAGAAGTGTATATAATGGTGGTAAATGGAAAATTAGGTTGAAGATGTAGTCTGGGGCTATCACAGGCAGCACTTTGAATTCTAACAGAGGAGACTGAAGCTGCTGAATCATTTGGCACAAGATTCATATAGAATGGAGCTGTGCTTCAGAGTAACTTAATTTGGTAGCAATATAAAGGCAGATAGGAAGAGGGACATACTAGAGATATAACATCCAGGCAGGTATAAAGTAAATCATGCAAAAGATAAAAAGGATGAAAATAAAAAAGTGAGGACCAAATCTAGAGAGTAAAAGATACCTAACAGCTTCATACACGTGAATAAAGTTTCATAATTATGTGGATGATGGAGTCAAAGGAAATAGAAAAGAGAGAATTGGGTAAAATACAAGGTACAGGTAAAATTAGAGAATGCAAAAGAGGGGGCAAGTTTGAGAAGAAAAAAAGAGAACTTAATTTAGAACATACCAAGTCTGAGCTTCTATCAGCATATTTATCTACAGTACTAAACATTCAGGTAAGTCTTCAAAATGCATAGCACATTTTGGCAATGGAATATGGACTGGATCCCTGATTTCCTACCCACCAATAAGGGCCTACTGCTTACAGCCTTAGTCTGCTTTATACATACACACTACAGCAATAAGAGAGCTGTAAAGACTGTAAAGTTTGGGGATGTTCAACATTTCAACCCCTTTCCTTTTATGGGGGTGAAGGGAGAGGGGAGAAGTCTTCGTTGTGTGGGTTTTGGTGAAAAGCCAAGTCCTGCCTTTCACAGAAAAAGCCAAAGGAGGCCAGGTACTTCCTCTCCTCACTCTTGGCAGGCAGAGGACGGACAGACGTCCTAGGCTTGGCCAAACTGATGCTTCTATGAGACAATTTAGAGTTCTGAGCAAGTGAAGCAAAGACCAGGGGCCTTAGCAGTGGCACCCAGCAGCAGAGGTGTCCCCAAAGGCTGGGTGAGGATGGTGGTCATGGCACGAGCAGCAGCATATTTCTCAAACCATATCTGCAACATGACCCCAGTTCCCTGCCCATATGTTTACTGCCCATACTCCTAGCCTAGTTTTCCAGACTTGAGACCAATTTTGAGACGTACCCAATATCCTTCTAATAAATCATTTGTTTCTACTTAAGCTAGCCAGCATCCATTTCTATTGCCACAGAACCTGAAAACCTCTTCTGTAACCAACAATCAGGTATACAGTGAGAAGCAATATACAGTGGTGAGTAGCTAGAACTCTGGAATAGGACTTCTCTGGGTTTGTCCCCTAACTCTGCTCCTCACTAGCTTGTGATCTTGAGCAATCACTTCACACCCTGTGCTTCAATTTCTACATTTTCAACGTAGGGATTATAACAGCAACCCACCTCATGGGGTGGTGTGGGAACAAATTAGACAAGGTAACGTGTATACCACAGGTCTTAGGACATAGTAAGCATAAATGCCAACTGTGATTTTGATGTTGCTCATGACAATAATACTGTAGGTGCCCCCCAAATAAACCACAATCTCTGTTCTTAGCACCTCAGAATCTAAAGAGGCAAGAGGCACACGTATGAAATAGTCCATAGGTAGGAAAGAATAGCATAGGATGCAAGTATATGGCACAAATGTGAGTCTATAAACTGGTGTCAGTTTATGAACTGTCCTTTTATAAGCAACTGCATTTATGCCACTGAAATATTAGTTCATACTCTAAGGCCATGAAAAGTTTTCAGGGCTCGTAGCCATTTGGTATTGTTTATGAATTCCAAAAATAGATGTTGGATTATGTTTGTAAACTGGTCTGTACCTGGGCATGATTAAATCATGACTAGGGCTTTGATTGGGCCACGTCAGTAGGACGAGAAAACTACACGGCAGGGAAGACAGTTGGAGTTTTAATGCTGGAGCCTTATGAAGTAAGCACACAGAGGAGCAGAAGAGCAGAGGAGCCGAGTCCAGAGAGAATTGAGCCCCAGGGAGAGTGACAGAGTTGGTCACCTGACAGTTTACATCTGGCCTTGTGGAGTCAGCAGGGCAGCTGAGCCCAGAGAGAAACAAGCCCCAGAAAAAGAGGAACCCAGGAAGCCTGAACCCTTGCAGACGTGGGCAACCAACCATCTTGCTCCAACACGTGGCAACAGAGTTTGGTGAGGGAAGTAACTTATGCTTTATGGCCTGGTTACTGTAAGCTTCTACCCCAAATAAATACCCTTTATAAAAGCCAACAGGGGCTGCAGATGTGGCTCAAATGGTTGGGCGTTTGTCTCCCATATGGAGGGACCTGGGTTCGGTCCCTGGGAACTCCCGGTAAAATAAAGAAAAAATACAGAAAGCACACGGGCCACCAGCCTCATGTGCCGGCATGCTGCCAGGCCCCACCCCCAGGCCCCATGAGCAGGTGCGCCACACACAGCAAGATGATAACATAACAGGAGAATGACACAAGGGACAGACAAGATGAGACGCACTGAAAAACCAGGAACTAAGATGGCACAGGAGGCAGAATGCCTCTCTCCCCCATCGGAGGGTCCCAGGATCGAATCCCGGTGAAGACAGGCAAAGGATGAGAAGAGAGGGCAGGAAATGGACACAGAGAATTGCCCAGCGAATGGACACAAAAACAGCAGAAACGGGGCGGGGCGGGGGGAGGTTAAAAATGGATAAAAAGTAAAATAAGCAAATAAATAAAACTTCTTTTTAAAAGCCAACAGATTTCTGGTATTTTACATCAGCACCCCTTCGGCTGACTAATATAGGGCTCATCCAAGAACTTATGACAAGCTAAGATTAAAAGATAAAACTACTAAAGTACATTTGTTTCAAGCCTGTGCAGTGTCAGGAATCCAAAAGCACTCCCCAGGAAATTGAGTCTGTTTCTGTGTCCCCTAGGGGTTCTGGTCAGATATATGGAGGCTCCAAGGTGAATAAAATTAAAATATGAAGCACAGGGTATGAAGTGATTGCTCAAGATAACAAGCTAACAGGATCCTCTCCTGAAGGATTTTTGGAAATAATTCCCTAGAATGAGGAGTTAACTATAGCCCAAAAAGTTTCTTCTGTTGGGGCAGTGATTGGTACAGAATTCTTGGACCTTTTCTCACTGTAAAAGCTGGATAGTATCAAACTATGTATCTTTTTAATGCTAAACACAGGTGGTGTGCTGTAGAATATATCAATATTCTTTAAAAATTCATACATTCCCAGCATCATTTAATGCAACTGATTTTAGGGATTCAATTTTATTTTTTCCCTATAAATTTCCCATTGTCCCAGTACCATTTATTAAAAAATACCATCTTACTCTGTGGCTCTGTAGTGCCATTTCTGTTATAAATTAAGTGTCCACATGCTTTTGTCTGTTACTGGGTTCTATTAAGTTCCATTGATTGATTTTCCTGTACCTACGCAAGCAACAAGCTATCCTAATTACTGTGGTGTTATTATAAGACTTATCTAGTAGCGCAAATCCCCTTACCTTGTCTTTCTTCAATGTACCTTCGCCTTGGTTATTCTTGGCATTTAGCACTTTGAGGTACACTTTAGAATCAGCTTGTCAAATTCCACCAAAAAAATCTGCTGAGATTGCACTGAATCTACAGATCAATTTAGGGGAGCAGTTACATCTTTAAATGGTAAAAGAGAAAAAGGGAGAACAGCCCTCAGCTGGGGTGCAAGAAGAGATTTAACACTAAATTCTGAGTTTGTGTTATTATGGGGGACTGGGGATTCTATTTACTGAATAAGACTATCTGTGTGTGACCCAACAGGAACATAAGATTTTTATCTGAGAGTGACTGGAAAAGACAAGGGTTCTCAAGTTGCAATCTAACGGCAGAGAGGAGCACCTTTTCATAATACATTTTAAGAGGATAAGAGACAAAATTAAAGTTGCATTTTGATTATATCATAAGCTGTGCTTGTTCAACATACCAGTTATACTATTCAATACCAGTTAGTATTTTTCTCAGAAAATATCTTGTACATTTTTGTTAGATATATCCCTACATACCTCCTCTATATTTTCTCATTGCTTATTACTAGAGTATAGGAATACTTCTGAGTCTTTATGTTAATCTTGTAGACTGCAAAAAAAGATCTAATAATTAGGTGATATGTCTTTTTGGATGTTTCTATGCAGATACTAGCATTGTCAGCTGAAATTCCTTCCAGAACTTACAGTAGAAATTCAAGTTTCCTGTCCCATGAGGACACTGAGATATCCCATTCCTAGCCTCAAAGCCCACAGGAGGCCAGGTTCAGTTTTTGGTTACGCAGCTCTGTCTGAGTCCCCAACTCCCTGGGCCCTCAAGTTCCCTTTACTTACTCCTAGCTGCCACTTCCTGCTTCCAGACCAGGCTGGGACCAATGCCAGCAAGCCTAGGGCTTCAGTCCCAATCACTATTTTTTATTTCTGTTCCATGGAGAGGAAGGTATGTATATATATATATA